>JAUTDX010003519.1:0-32238 GCA_030844895.1 Ambrosia x helenae
CAGCTTGTGATGAACCGGATTCTTCATTAATGCTATGGCAGATTGATTATCTACCATCAACATTACTTGTTCTTCCCTCTCTTCAGTCACCTCTGATAGCAAGCTTCTGAGCCACAAAGCTTGACAGGCTGCTGCTAGTAGCAGCTATATACTCTGCTTCACAGGATGATAGTGCCACAATTCTTGTTTTTGTGAAAACCAACTCACCGGTGCACTGCCATAATAAAACACAGCTCCTGTTATAACTCTTTCCATCGTCGACATCTGCAGAATAGCTACTATCACTGTATCCGACTAACGCACAGGTTCCTTTCTTCGGATAATGCAAACCAAGATTAATACTCCCTTTCAAATACCGCAGAATTTGTTTCACAGCTTGCATATGTGATACTTCTGGATCCTGCATGTACCTGGACACGTAACTCGCTGCATAGCATAGATCGGGACGTGTAAATGCAACAGGTACCTTAAACTTCCAACGATTCTTCGAAACTCAGTTGGATCCACCTTCTTTCCACCTTCTTGTTTCGATAATTTCAAATCGGGATCGAGCGGAAAACTTGTGCATTACAATTCCACAAACCAAACTGTTTTTAGGATTTTCTCAGCATAGGCGATTGTTTTTATGCTAATGCCTTGATCACTTTGCTTAACTTCAATTCCCAAGTAATAATGAAGCAAACCCAGATCAGTCATCTCGAACCGAGTCTCCATTTGTTTCTTAAATTCTTGAATGTCTTGTACCAACTCCCCTGTTACAATCAAGTCATCTACATAAGTACCGATCACTAGAAGTCGATTTTGTATCTTCCTCTTGTAAACCCGCCTGCTCTCGTTTACATCTTTCAAAACCGATTTCTTTTAGAGCTGTATCAAGGCGTTGATTGCACGCCCCCCTTGGTGCTTGGCGCAAACCATATAAAGCCTTGGTTAGCTTATACACCTTTTCTTCGTGCCCGGTTTTTTACATAGCCCTCCGGTTGTTGTACAAAGACATTCTCTTTAGTTCACCATGAAGAAACGCTGACTTCACATCTAAATGATGCACTTCCCAGCCTCGATTCGCTGCAATAGCAAGTAACAACTCACTGTTTCAATTCGTGCCACCGGTGCGAACACTTCTTCATAATCGATCCCAAAACGTTGAACATACCCTTTAGCCACGAGTCTCGCCTTATACTTGGTTTATTACCCCGTTTGAATCCTTCTTGACTTTATAAACCCACTTTACACCTATGGGTTTTATTTTAGGAGGAAGGGTCGACAAGCTTCCATGTTTGGTTCCTCTCAATCGCCGATATCTCGCTATCCATTGCCTTCTTCCAATGTAGCTCTTTTACCGCGTCTCTGAAGCTTGTTGGTTCGTCATCAATTGACAATAACAAAACCTCATCTTCATGTTGGTTTGGCTGTTCCGTAGGGTTGCTTGTCACCCCCTCACCACGTAACCATCAAGCCACCGAGGTGCATGCTTCGGCCTACTTGACCTTCGAGGTGCGCTTTGAGAACCTTGAGTTCTTCCACTTCAGCTTTCATTCGAACCTCCTGAATCTTCCGAACTCCTGGACTTTCAACTGAGTTCTCGCTTAAGTCGGATCATGATCTTCGTCACCGTCAAGTTCACCTATCGGGACATCCACATGCTCTTGGTTTGTTATCTCTTCACTTGAAACCACAAATTCTACCCAACTAGGATCAGTAGTGTCAACATTCTTTAGATAACCTGCCCAATCATACCCCACACTTTCTTTAAAGGTGATATCTCTCTCGCCGAGCAATATGGACTTGCCCGGTTACCGGATCAAACATCCGATGGAACTTGGTCTCTGGTTGATTCCCAAGATTAACCATTAGAACCCTCGGTCATCTAGCTTCTTTAAACCCTTTGTTAAATCTTTCACGAACCCACACGCACCCGAATACCTTCAAGTTTTCAAGATCTGGCTTCACACCTTTTAAGAGCTCGTAAGGTGTCTTGAAACTTTTAAGTGCTTTAGTTGGTGACCTGTTCAACAAATAAATGGAGTGATGAAACGCTTCACCCCAGAAGCTCTGCGGAATCCCTTTCGCCTTTTAAAATACTCCGAGTGGTTCCTAACACGTACGGTTTCTTCTCTCTACCACCACCCCATTTTGCTGAGGGGTGTAAGGGACGGTGAACTGACGTGCAATTCCTTTATTCTTGCAAAATTCACGTAACACGTGCGATGTGAATTCTCCACCATTATCGGTCCTCAAAGCTCTTACCTTCTTGCCATACTTGTTTTCTAATCCTTTTATTAACTGGATTAGAATGCCCGTCACTTGGTCTTTACTTTCGAGTAGTGTTACCCACATGTATCGGCTATAATCATCAACTGTTAGAAGAATATACCTGTTTCCTGAGTTGGTCTTCGGAGTTATTGGGCCACATACATCCGAATATAATAACAATTGTAATGGTTCACTTGCTCGGTAGGAAGTTGATTTTGGAAACGCCCCGCGTACCTGCTTTGCCAACACACATGAGTCGCATACCTGCTTGGATGTGAGATAACTGGCAAACCTACGGATTGTTTGGATAAGCCTTTGATAGCATCAAAGTTGAGATGTCCGAGCCGTGCATGCCATAACCAGGCCTTATCATCTAACCGTGCGTGCAAACAAACTGGAGCCGCTACTTGTAGATCGATCTTGTAGGTTTCTGGGCTGTTCGTGGTACCTTCATCAACAAGGTTCCGTCTTCTTCGAACATCCATAACATGCCGTTTTGAATCCCAATCTTGTATCCTGCCTCATCCAATTGTCCAACACTTATTATATTGCTCTTAAGTGATGGAATATAGTAGACATTGTGCAATGTTCTCTGTTCACTACGACCCGACTTTCCTTCCAAAATCACCGTGCCTCGACCCATAATTTCTACGTGTGACCCATCACCGAACTTCACTTGACCTCTTATTCTTCTATCCAGGTTCGTAAACCATTCAGAACAACACCCGACATGTGGTTGCTAGCACCATTATCAAGAAGCCACGTGTTCTTCTTGTGTGGACTCGAGTTAAAACTTTCTCGGATTCACACCTTCTTCATTCAGAAGCACTACCTTCTCTTGGACCGCCATATAGAGAACCGGTTTCACATCTTCTTGAATTAAGTTGTTTATTTCTTCATTTTTTCGAGTTGGGCAATCTGAGGAGAAGTGGCCTAGCTCATCACATCGATAGCATTTAGTTTGGAACGATCTTTCTTTCCTTGTTCCTTTTCTTTTCCACGTCCTCCTGTCTACCTCGGCCCTACCTCGGCCTCTTTGACTCGAACTTCCCGAACCCCTTCCACGACCGTGGCTTTTATCCTGTCCCTTCCTCGCCTCCCATTCTTCATATGACAACAAAAGTTGTTCAGATTTTGGAGCTTGTGTCTTGGATCTGAGGTTGATTCTTTCTTCATAAGCCTTGATCCGCCCAACTATGTCATCAAAAAGTTATTGTTTTTAAATCAACTGTTTGTTCAAGAGAAGCGACTATATGGATAAACTTATCTGGTAATCCTGTCAGGAATCTTTTAACGGGCCTTTGGTCCTCCATCACCGTTCCGAGTGATGCTGATTTCGAGCAAGTCCAGCCATCTTATTTGCAAATTCGTCTACCGTACTGGAGTCATCCATCTTCAAATTCTCGAATTCGGATGTTAGAGTCTGCAATCTTGCTTCTATAACCCGATCTGCACCTTGATGTCGAACTCTTACCGCATCCCACATCGCTTTGGCAGTCTTTAGATTTCCTATTCTGAGAACTTGATCCTCCGGTAGCGATTGATAAAGCAAGGCAATTGCTAAGTGATTCTTCTTTGAATCGGTAAGATCCTGGTTCGATCATCTCCCATACACCATTCACGTGAAACAAGGCTGTCATCTTCATTGACCAGACGGCGTAATTGGTTGCGTTTAACAGCGGACATTGTAAGGTCGTCGAACCGCCGCCTTCCTTTACCGGACGATCGGTATCACCCATTATTAATCGATGCCTTGATTAATAAAAACCTTCAGTGTTCTTCGCTGCTGTTGGTTGAGTTTTCTGATCTCTTGAAGCCTACGCAGATCTTGATCTCGATTAGTATACTTCTTACGCAACCGAGTACCCTCCTACGATGTCTTCCTTCTGACCAGCGACTGAGCCAAAACCTCGGCTCTGATACCAATTAATGGATTAAATCGGATACAGAGCACAAAAACTAATTACCCAGAACTTGTTCCTGTGTATTATTGAATGAATTAAAATTGAATTACATTGGCTTGTTTATATAGCCTACACAAACCTTATTTTAAAACACAATTCTTAATCTACTAGGAAACCTCTCTAGTATTAGGGAAACTATCTCAAAACCCTATAGTTTACAAGTAATCACAGTTTAGTCCTCATACTTGTAAACCTTTACAAGATTAGTCTAACAATTCTCTCTCTACTCTGTAATTAAGAGTAATAGTAAATCACTAACAGTTTTTCATGTTATTTCATCCAAAAAGCACAATGTGTTGATAGTTTTCTTTTTCAAATTTATATGGAATAATACTTTTGATTAAAGTAGTATTGGGCTACAAATCATTTAGTAAACTAATTTTCCTTGAATGATTATGTTTATCTCAAATGATGTGTTCAAGTTTTAGATTTAATTAAAATAAGGGTTAATTATAGTTTAATTATAAAGTCATCAAAGTTTTAGTTCACCTTTTTTTTCTTTCATAACTTTCTCTTAGTTTTTTATCTAATAATTATCCAATAAATACATATCATGGAATATATACGTAATTTTAAGTTTAAATTTACTAAAAATAAAATAACATATATAACTTGTCGATCAATATGATAACGACAGTTTAAATAACCCGCTAATTTGCCAATGAGATAGTGGTGAAGTGTTTGGAGAAAGATTTGGTGTTCCTTGTGACCCAGGTTCGATTCTCACTCTCCTCATTATTTTATGTGGCACCCAGCTCGTGAAGAGCGAATACGGGTGGTGCTGGTTCGACTCGGATGGGAGATGAGGTTTTACCGCTATTCCACTGCCGTGCCTTCAAACAGGTGGGTTGGGGTTTCGCGCATCTAAGAGAGCCAAGAGGTGGCGGCGGTCGAGTAGTCGACTTTGGCCACAAAATCGTCCACTCTCATAAAGATTGACACGTCGTTCCTTGCCGTAAAAAAAACTCCACTAATTTTTACCAAAATGAATATCCCACAAATTTGTAACAAAATAATATTTACCTAGTATCGCTACTAAACATAAATGAAGCCATGCATATATATTGTTTGAATTAAATACTTTTCGTTCATCCAGGATAATGAAAAATTACATTAAAATAGCTGGTAGACGGGCAACAAGCTGCGCCGCCACCCCTTTCTGAATAGCAAATCCTAATCTACTAAAAACGTAACCCTGTCCTCCCGGAGCCGAGACACTACTATGAATAACCCGCTGGACCCTGGTCAGGAAACGGGGTAGCCTCCGGTGCCAATGAGCCAAAGGTATCAAAGCCAAAGGTACAAAGACGTGTTGGTTCTCCTCGCAGGCTTTAGCATGTTTTTCTACCTTCTTTGCCTCTGCTTTCCGAACCGCTTGACCTGCTACAAAGCCACTATCCCTCAACCCAACTAGGGGAGATACACCCGTCAGGTCAACACAAGCATGCTTCCCCCCGGCCCACCCAAAGACAAGGAGATCTGCTGGTCGTAAGGGTGGATCTCCCTTCTGCTGGATCCGAGAGGAAGTTTACAGGGCCCTCCTTCTTGGCTGAGATCCCAGCCCGTCTTAAAATGTCCCACAGAATGTCTCGAACCCAATCATGCCGATATTTGAAACCGGGTAACTCCTTACAATGAACCGCATGTTCCCCGTATTCATCCAGGCAGGCCTTACGGCAAATCGGACAAATTTCATCCTCCTGGCACATGGGATCATCAGACGATATTTAAGAATGGCCCTGTATTCAATAGCGGACATGCTTTGGCCTAAACCTTCGATCGGGATAACAGTTAGGAAATCTTGGGCGTGGGGGCTTTGCAAGCATTCAATAACTGCCTCTGACGGGGGGAGACCAAAAACTTCACCCAGGCTCTGAGCGATTTTGCCATAAAGGGCATTCGCCAAAGTTTTCTGAGGCTTTGGGGGGGCGGTGTCCTTGTTAGAAAAACCGCCAATATCAAAACCTGGGAGATAGTCATTTAGCTTTTCGAGGGCCTGCATGTAGTCCAAGTCTGCGTCGAAAACCCCACTATTTCGTAGGATGTGGTTCTTGAAGGTTCCAGGACTGAGCTCGTGACGCCACAAACGCATACTGACGCGAGTGTCGTGGGTCGCGGCAAAAAACAATTTATAAAGAACTTTAAATACACAAGACTAGCAAGGGTAAGTAAGGTCGTCTCCAAGGAATTGGGGTTAGCTTGGTCTAGAATTATGAAGTTTGCTTTTAAACTAATGTCACTAATCTAATATCCTAACTTGGGTTTTTCCCTCTTTTAATTGATTTGAGTGTTTTAGCGTCGATCTAGCCACAAACAACTAGATAAAGGCTTGGGTGACAAAGTAGTAACAAAATGGTAACAATTGCAATAATACTACAAAGACTAGATTTGTTATGTAACGGGATTCTTATGATAAAGGCGACACCTCCGGGTATAGTAATGCAAGAATACTAGGTTGTAGTAATCAAATGGTCCGAAAATGGGTTTCTCTATATTTAACACGCGGTGACAGGGAATCGTAACTTAGCCATCAACTACTATCTCTAGGACTGTAGTATGCTTTATCGCTTACGTTCACTCAATCCTCTACACTATATTGACACATAAATGACAGAATTTATCTCATGAAATTAAATACATAGACATATCTAATCTTGCAATGAGTCTAATCCAATATCAAGCATTCAATATAACGATTATGTAAACACAAATATTATACAAATTCGGAGTCAAATGATTACAGAAACAACCCAAAACTTACAAAACCTTCACCGGAGGTGAAGGTGGAACTCTAGCCAGACATGGTTTTAGCACGAATGGATGATTTCTTGATGTTCCTTGCCTTCATACAAGCTTCCTTTGATGATTTTGGGGTGAAATTGGTATGTAAAACTGAAGATTGAATGATCAAAACTCGAGCAGAAGCGTTGTTCTTGTAGCTGGTTGCGAGTATGGGTCAAATGGAAGTGTGGGCTGGAAAGGAGAAGACAGTTCATTTTTCCACAATATTACAGCCCCGCGGGTCGCGGAGGAGAAGGGAAGTCTCCCGCGGCCCGCGGGGGAGTATTATATATTCTTTTCCATTTTAGAACACGCCGCGGCTCGCGGGAGTCTTTGCCTTCCTCCCGCGGGCCCGCGGGGGAGGTTTGTGCAGGAAACTTTATTTTTCTTGACGTTTTCGATCGTTTCTTGCGCCCGTTCTCGTTCCGTCTCGCGTCTTCGGATATTTTGCTCGTAAAAAAACCCATTTTAGCATATAAATCATCATTACTCTTTTCCTCGCTAAAGCTCGTAACTTCGGGATAACTGCACACAAAACATACTAACAAACACGAATTAAATCACACAGATGTGATGCACACGGCATCGCATCACACCCCACACTTGTCTTTTTCAGTCTCTGAAAAACTTTCAAAAATATTTTCCACAACAAACATAGAAATGGTTTCTCCTAAATGTCAAAACTTAAGGTTCAAAGTCATACCTCATTTGTACGCAAGCACTAGATGTGTTAATTCAACAAGTTAAATATATATATATTTTTTTCAAAACTTGAATTACTAGATAAAGTTTACCATTCAATTGAAATCATCTAGATGCAACACGCCCCTCACATTGTCGCTCCTCTCGGTGTGATATATGTACTAGCAAAAGATGTGCTAATATGATCGCTCAAAACCAATCCTGAAACTTCGTTAGTATAAACTTGTATAACAATCATACGTATACGCAAAGATGCACATGTAAATAATAAAGGACTTATGGGTTTTGGGCTTGAGGTAAAGGTAGGATATGTGGGTAAAAGTGGTTAAAATGAAAAGGGAAAATCCAACTCAAAATGATGATCCTTATTTAACTTCCTGTAACGTCGAAACAATCGACAATAACAAACAACTATAAATTTTTTTTTTTTTGTATATATCTCTTTCTTTTTCTTTTGCTTTTCTTGAATAATAACACAAATACATAAATGCAATGGATCAAAAATTGCTTAATCAAAATTGTTGGATATTTTGGGTAATTGTTTTGGGTTTAGTCAAATGAAAGGTTAAGGCTCAAAATTTGTTTTTCTAATGGTATATTTTTGGTGAAAGGATAGGTAAAAATAAAACAAATGGTGTGAAGGTAAGATGGTATCCTAAATGCCTTTATCATTTTAGTGCAAAATTACTTTAGCATGTATCAAATTACACAAGTTTTATAACAAAGAATCAAGATAGTTTACACTCAACAAAAGAATATATATGTGTATCATGTGAATGTAAAAAAGGCTCAAAACTCACCAAGTATGATAAAGGTTGCCGACGTGTGCAAAAATTTGACTTCAAAAGCTTGGTAAACATTAATCATGAATTCGTTATATTTCTATAAAAGACTTGTTGAAAACGATTCATTTTACTTGCAACAAATTAAACCATGACTAAGAATCTATAGTTAAAACAATATAGAATTTACCATTTATGCAAAATTATGTTTGTTTTTCGCTTTTATTGTTTTCAGAGACTATTTTTGTTTTATAAAAAAAAATTTTAAACACACTCAAAAACACACCAAACGTTTTCCCACCCCCACACTTGAGAAAAACATTGTCCTCAATGTAGAAAAGGAAAGAAAATAAAGAAAACAAACACAAACAAAAGTGCAAGAACAACTCCCTTTGATGATATGACAATGAATTTGGAGTCGTAGTTCTCAAAATTTCCAATCCGCTCGTATAGCATTCCATTCGCAAGCAGACATAGATGACAATTCTCACACGTAAGCAATATCCAATCAATAAGAAACACACCACAAATGTTAAACACAAAAAAAATATTAACATAACCATCAAAATAAAGAGTATCAGATATTCAAACCACAAACAAAAATAATATCCCAATATATCAAACAAACCAATGTATCAAAAGTATGAGATATCTAACCAATCATATGACGACACACAACTACTCGTCATCTCCAGCACCTGCATCTGATGGATCATCCTGTGGCGGCTGTAAGATAGGAGGGAGAGGTATACCCTGCTGCTGGAAAGTAGTATCGCCACTGATCATCCTGACGCTGTCTATCCTCTGCCATCTGCTGAAAGATCTGGTCACGTAGAGACTCTAAGGTCAAGGGGGAGGCGGGAACTCGCGAAGTGGATGGAAGCATGTAATTCTCTCGCTATATGTGCGCGGGGGGCTGCTGCTGCCTACCCGTCGGGACCGCCGCCCTCATATCTCCTCTGCCTCTACACCAGCAGGTGGTAGTATCTGTGCCCATGACGAGGCTCCTCCCATCTCTCCGGATCCTGAGGAAGACATATCCTCGCAGCCTCAAATCATCAATATCGTAGCCACTCGTCCTAGGGCCCCTAGTCAGCAAAATCTGTCTATATCTCTGATAAACCCCCAAGCGCTCGGCTAGTCTACCAATATACGGCACCATATCCAGACGGACATTCTTGCCCGCCCTACGCCCTCTAGCAAGTGATGTCAATAAAACAGTAGCAATATTGGCCCGGTGGCCGCTGATCATGCAGTAAAGAATGAACAAATCCCTCAGATTGCACTTATCAATGCCATCAGATCTGGCATTGACAGTGCAAGCTATGATCCTATGTATATACCTGATAATCGGATCTCTGATCTGGGATTCCTGACATGTCCTCTCAGAATAGAAAGTATCTGCAATAGTCGTCCAAAACTCATGTAAACGTGTCGGCCTCACTGCCCATGGCTGGGGTGAATCAAAAGAACCTCGCAGCAGCTGTGCAAACTCGGTGCAGCGACCTGCTCATCAGTGTATAAATCCATGTGGATAGCAAACTGTGGCACCGACATCTCGTAAACACGCCTCCCTAAGCAAATGAAACCGCATCCCCCTCAGCAAACTTCTTCGGGTCGTATAAGAATGTAGAGTGAAACTCCACTGTAAGCTCCTCAAACTGTGGCCACTCGCATATCATCGCCCTAATCCACTCTGGGCCACATATCTGGCGTATACGATCCTCCTGTCCCAACGCCCTACTAACTCCCAGTCAAATGTGCGATGCCTCAGTAGCGGTATCATGGTCAGGAACCTGGAGCAACGTATCGCCTCCTCCTGACCAATAGTAAATAGTAGTAGCGTGTGATGCCTGAGGACCCTGTCCTCTGGTGGAATAGGGTCAGCGTCCGGTCCCCGGGCACTCCTCCTCCTGGAAATACTGAATCTGTCGAGCCTGGCGCTGACGTCGTGCCCGTTTGGCACCTCGAGCGCTACTCTCCGCGTCACCTGACATCCTGTTGTAAAAACACATTTTAAAGCAAGTCAGGTGATAATAACAATTATATTTTTTTTTGTATTTTTAACTTTTTGAATGTTTTTGGATTTTTGAAAATAAATATCACACGTAAGTTGTCGTATAGTATTTTCGTCGCGACCACGTGATTTTTAAAACGAAACCAAAATTTATAAAAAAATTGAAAAAAATCGGGATACCTGCGTTGTATATATATAATCCAGATCGAAACTTCGCCCAAATGGAGATTGAGTATGGGCGAAGCGATCTAAAAACCTGTCAAATCATATCAAGCAACAATGTATTCCCAATGACTCCCTATTTTGGACTCTAAAACAAAAGCAATTCAAAATGCCAAAATCTATAATATAACCACTAAACAATCGACACATATAAATAAACTAGTGAAAAGCACGACTACGCGAAATGGTACCCCCTACATAAAGCTTATTTGTCCTCAAATATATTAACACAGTCACGCTCAGAATCAACATAGGACAAAAACACCAACCTATCAATGATGATGGCAACACCAAAGAACCCACATTATCGCTAAATGAACACAATTGTCCCTAAATCACTGACAATAAAGTTAAAGAGATAATGATCACCACATCTAACAATCGCCAATAACAACCTAAAATTTGCAGAACTGAAATACATTAATGTTCGCCTAATAGGTTGTTTCTAAACGACACACAATAAATAAGATTTTTCAAGAATAGTGTCGTTAGTAGGTAAATATAAATACGAGAACGTAACCTGAATAATTAGAATCCGAAATCCGAAACTGAACCGGTGACTGATGAATAGTGACAGTGGTGGTGGTCAGCGGTGGTTCGTGGTGATCAGAGGTGGTGTTACAGTGGTGGCAGTGGTGAATAGTGGTGGTTCAGGGCGGTGATCAGTGATCAGTGGGGTAATGGTGGTGAAGCGATGGCAGTTGGGTGTTGGAACGGTGGTGATAACGGTGGTGGCAGTGGTGGTGATGAAGGATGATGGTTAGGCGATGGATGGGATGTAATGGTGGTGGTGGGACGATGGTGACCTAGGGGTGGAAGGATGGTGGTGATGGTGATAGCAGTGGGGATGGTGATTGGTGGTGGGTTTGGTTTGGGGACGACGAACAGTTATTATATATTTTTTTTCTGATTTTAATTATGTCCCGCGGGTCGCGGAGATAGTTAGGGTTTATCCCGCGTCCCGCTGCCCAATTTAATTTTCAACTTTTGACCTTCTCCCGCGGGGCGCGGAAGATATGAAGGATTTCTCCGCGGCCCGCGGCGCAGTGTATTTCTCAAAAAATTTGAAATGTTTCAACAGCAGCTATTTTTGCCAATTTTTTGACCCAAACTCAATCCAATTGACTCCAAAACACTGATTTTGACCCATTTACACCTACAACGTACCTGAAAATATATAGGGGTAGTCCGTTCGCTCTTCCAAGTCATAAAGAACACCTAGAATTACTCGAAAACACAAAATACACACAAAAACGGCGAAAACGCCCAAAACACACAAATAGAAATACAACGCTATGTACAATACACACGCACGCACACATACTTCTACATAGTTGGTTTAGGCATACCTTGGCAAGCTAGTCAAAAAGCTTACCGATTCCTTGTGTTCTTCCAACGGGTCGCGCTTGTCCAAAAGTAGTTTCAGGCGATGTCCATTAACGGTTTGTTGTGTACCATTCGTTGGATCTTCAATGTCGATCTCGCCAAAATTTCCTACTCGTGTGACAATGTATGGACCGACCCACTTGCTTTTTAACTTTCCTGGAAAAAGCTTTAAACGGGAGTTGAATAGCAATACTCTTTGACCTACATGAAACTCTTTTTTCCAAATCTTGGCATCGTGTTGCGCCTTCATTTTATCTTTGTATTCCCACGCGCATCTATAAGCTTCGTCTCGCAACTCCTCCAACTCACACAACTTCAATTTCCTTTCATTTCCTGCATCATCATAACAAACATTAACCTCTTTTATAGCCCAAAGTGACCGGTGAATAAGTTCAACCGGTAAATGACAATCTCTCCCATAAACTAGTCTATAAGGTGTGGTTCCAATAGGTGTCTTATGTGCGGTTCGATAGGCCCACAAAGCATCGTTTAACCTTGTTGACCAATCTTTTCGGTCCGGTCGAACCGTCTTTTGCAAAATCTCCTTGATTTGCCTATTGGATACCTCAACTTGTCCACTAGTTTGTGGATGATAAGGAGTGGCAATTTTATGATCTATGCCATATGCTTTCAACAACTTTCCAAATTTAAAATGTTTGAAATGAGAACCTCCGTCACTTATGATTACACGAGGTAGTCCAAACCTGGAAAAGATGTTAGTTTGAACAAAATTACAAACAACACTATGATCATTAGTTTTGGTAGCTATGGCCTCAATCCATTTGGATACATAGTCCACGGCCACCAAAATGTACTCATTGCCAAAGGAAACTGGAAAGGGACCCATAAAATCTATGCCCCAAACATCGAACACGTCAACCACCATGATGGGTTGCATTGGCATTTCATTTCGCTTGGAAATACTACCCAATTGTTGGCATTTAAGACATGTCCTAGCAAACTCAAACGAATCTTTAAACACTGTTGGCCAATACAACCCACATGTTAGTACTTTCTGCCCTGTCTTATGACCACTGAAATGGCCACCACATGCATATGCATGCAAGTGCTTCAGAACACTTGGAATTTCTTCATCTGGGATACACCTCCGGATGAGCTGATCAGCTCCTATTCTGAACAAATCTGGAGCATCCCATATGTAATAGTTAATTTGTGATAAGAAGTGCATGCGTCGCCTTTTATCCCAGTGCTCCGGTATAATCCCTGAAACTAAATAATTCACAATATTAGCAAACCAAGGCTGGGTTGAAATTGCCAACAGATGCTCATCGGGAAATGACTCATTTATTTCTCTTGTGTTGTCATTATCTTCAACCACTAATCGGGATAAATGATCGGCAACAACATTTTCAGTTCCTTTCTTGTCACGGATCTCCACGTCAAACTCTTGCAACAAAAGTACCCATCTTATCAATCTTGGCTTAGCTTCCTTCTTGCTCATCAAGTACCTGACAGCACTATGGTCAGTATATATTATAACCTTGCTACCCCAAACATAAGATCGGAATTTATCCAATGCATATACTACTGCAAGTAACTCTTTTTCAGTTGTAGTGTAATTCAATTGTGCCCCTGAAAAAGTTTTACTTGCATAGTATATAGCTACAGGTTTCTTATCAACCCGTTGTCCTAACACGGCCCCAACCGCATAATCACTCGCATCACACATTATTTCAAAAGGTAAAGTCCAATTGGGTGATTGCAATATTGGGGCCTCGACCAATTTGTTTTTCAAGATGTTAAAGGATTCAACACATTTTTCATTAAATTCAAACGGGGCATCTTTTAATAACAAATTACATAATGGTTTTGTGATGTCACTAAAGCCCTTAATGAATCTTCTATAAAATCCTGCATGCCCCAAGAATGACCGAATGCCTTTAACACTCGTGGGATGAGGTAAGGTTGAAATAACTTGAATTTTAGCGTGATCAACCTCAATCCCACGGCTGGAAATAACATGACCCAAAACAATACCTTCTTGGACCATAAAATGACTCTTTTCCCAACTCAAGACCAAATTCGTTTCAATACATCTTTTTAAAACTTTTTCTAATTGACTTAAACAAGATTCAAATGATGGTCCAAATATAGAAAAATCATTCATAAAAATCTCCAAAGAGTCCCCCACCATATCTGAAAAGATACTCATCATACACCTTTGGAAGGTGGCGGGGGCGTTACAAAGACCAAATGGCATTCGCCTGAAGGCAAATGTGCCATAAGGACAAGTAAATGTAGTCTTTTGTTGATCATCTGGATGTATAGCAATTTGATTGTATCCTGAATAACCATCTAGAAAACAATAAAATTTTTGTCCGGCTAATTTTTCTACAATTTGGTCAATGAAAGGCAAAGGAAAGTGGTCCTTGGAAGTTGCGGTATTCAACTTCCTATAATCAATGCAAATTCGCCACCCGGTTACCGGTCGGGTGGCTATTTCCTCACCCGCGTCGTTTTTGACGACTTGAATACCTGCCTTTTTCGGAACGGTTTGAGTTGGACTGACCCACTGGCTGTCGGAGATTGGGTATATAATACCTGCATCCAGCCACTTCAGAACTTCTTTCTTTACCACCTCCCGCATGTTTGGATTGAGTCTTCTTTGGGCATCTCTTGCGGGTGTTATCTTTTCATCAGTGATAATTTTGTGCATAACAATCGATGGGCTTATACCTCTCAAATCCGCCACAGTCCACCCTATAGCAGCTCTATGGGCGACTAGTACCTTCATTAACTCTTCCTCTTGCTTTTGACTTAAATTTGAAGCAATGATGACCGGCAATGTGTTGCCTTCTCCTACAAAAGCATATTTAAGGTGTTTAGGTAACTCTTTTAATTCTACCTGTGGTGGCTCCTCTAAGGATGGTTTAAGCCTCGTGTCAATGTGCTCAGGAAGTCTTTCCACTTGTTGTGTCCATGGTGGTCTTCCTTCAGCGACTGCAGCAGCTTCCTGTCTCTTTTCTTCTTCTTGCATGTGCTTTACAGTCTCCACCTGTAACCTGTCAAACATAAAACACTCCTCTATTGTGTTTTCCTCGTCTACGAAAGTGTCGCATAAAGGTATACACGTGTCGACAATATCTGCCATGTAGCAGTCACTGTCAACAAGAGGGTTAGATCCCGTGGAAAAAGCATTTAACCTATACTTACGATTACCAAAAGATATGTCGACTGCTCCTGTTGCACAATTAATATTAGCGCCTGCTGTAGCTAAAAATGGTCGACCTAAAATAACTGTTGGTTGTTCCGATAGGTCTGTAGAGACATAGTCTAACACTAAGAAGTCAACGGGATAGTAAAAGTCCTCAATTCTTACTATCACGTCCATGGCTATCCCCTAGGAAGCTTAGGTGTTCGGTCTGCCAACACTACAGTAGTGCTGGATTCATGAAGTGGACCAAACGCATGTTCATTGTACATGCTTCCTGGGAGGATGCTTACACTAGCTCCAGAATCGAGGAGTGCCCGTGATATTTTAAAATCGCCTACCTGTACTGAAATGAGGGGCGTTCCTGGATCCTGTAACTTAGGCGGTAATTCACCCAAAAGAACAGAACTGACTCTAGCATTTACATCAAGTTTCTTTGGAAATTTGGGAGTTCTCTTTTGGGTACATAAGTCCTTTAAATACTTAGCATATGATGGGACTTGTTTAATTGCCTCTAAAAGTGGTAAATTAATGGTAACTTGTTTTAAAATTTCAATAACTCTTCTTGTTGAGGACCCCTTTTATTTACCACCTTTTTTATTGGTTCCAATAAAGCGTCAGGGTAAGGGATGGTATTATTTTCCACACCCTTTCCCTTAGCTTCAGGAACTGGTGAAACTGAAACGGGACTATGGTGTGAATTAAATACTTTTATTGGTTCCGTTTCCGTTTCACTTTCACTATCATCATCAACTTCCTCTACCACCCCATCAATAAAATCGGTGGAGAAGAGTCAACTTTATTATCCACAACTCTACCACTGCGTAAAATACTAACCTTATTGATTTGTGGCTTTGGATCATTTCTTAAATTTGATCCTTGATGTTGAGGATTAATAGTTGTGTCACTGGGGAGCTTTCCTGGATTTCCTTTAGCAATAGACAACTCCTCAGCAAGCTTCCCAACTTGTTTAGCTAACATTTCTTGTGTCTTGCTCATCATCCTTATTTTCTCCTTAAGTTCTCCCACACTTAAGCTTTTACCTTCAACCCGGTAATTTTTGTTGAAATTCGTTTGATAACCACGCTGCCAATTCTGATTTGATTTTCTTTCTTCGTTTATTTGCCCCACATCTTCCTCATCCTGTCCTGAAACAAAAATACATTCATCAGTTTTATAATTCTCAGTTTCACCTGAACTACTCACCTGAAATTGTACTACTGAGAGTCTATCGTCAGAAGTTGATCCCGCCTCTTCCTTAATAGAAGAAAATTGTGAAGCCTCTTGTTGTTCCCACTCATTACCTACAGTCTTATCTTGCTCTGCTAAACTTACAACATTAACATGAGCCTTTTTGACTTGTTGAGGCCTCATTTGAAGGCTTTTCAGGAATGCCTTTGACTCGGCAACCTCTTCCGCAAGTTGGGCCATTTGCCTCAATATCGCTTCCTGCGTTTTTCCCATGATCTCCAATGACCGTGTGAGTTCTGACACATGAGATTCTCCACTGCCTTGGCTATTAGATGGACCTTGGTTATAACCCCGGGAAGAATTCTCACGGTTTCCAAACCCTTGGTTGTTTCCATTGTAGTTTCTTTGATAATTGCCTTGACGGTTTTGGTATGGTTGATTACTTTGACCTCCTCCCTGCACATTAGATTGAGAGTTAGGATTCAATTGGTTCGATGGATTACCATACCTGAGATTGGGGTGATTTCTCAACCCCGGGTGATAAGTGTTTGAGTTCATGTCATAGTTCTTTCTTTCTCCAAACACTTGGTTGACTTCAGCATCTTGTCCTGCAACCACAGAACACTCATCAGTTGAATGTTGTACATCCCCACAAAGTCCACAAGCTTGAAACTGGACAGATGACACATCTCGTTTCTTTAATCGGGCAATTTCGCGTTCCAAGGTAGCAATTCTATCTTGGGAACTCGAATCCAATTCACCCCCAGCTTTAGAAATAGGCTTTTTGACACGCCTATCTGCAGACTCTTCAGCTCTTGAAGTCTTGCTCATATGCTCTAGAAAGTCCCAGTCCACCTGTTCATGGTTAGTTAACAATGTTCCATTGCTAGTGGATTTCAGATATTTTCTCTCTTCCTTATTAAGGCCCTGCACAAAACATTTAACAAGCTCCCATAGTTCTATTTTATGATGAGGGCATTTTCTTAACATATCCTTGAATCTAGCAAACGCCTCATGTAACAACTCGCCTGGTAATTGTGAAAAGGTTCGGATTTCAATGCGAGCGTCATCAGTTTTAGCAATAGAGTAATATTCATCTAGGAAGACTTGTTGCATGTCTTCCCATGTATAAATACTATGAGGAGTCAAGGCCAAGTACCAACTCTTGGCCTTTTCTTTCAAAGAAAATTTAAACATTCTTAACCTTACCTCATTCTGATGAAAGTTGTGACCCCCGAAAGTTTCACACACAGATGAAAACTCTGTGAGGTGCATGTAAGGATCTTCATGAGCTAACCCATAAAAGATAGGCAAAATACTAACATAAGTGGGTTTGCAGTCAAAAGTCCTCCTACCAGCTGGCGGAGGTACTATAGGGGATTCAGCAACTGAAACAACTGGTCTGAACCTGCCATTTACTCCCTGGGTAACATCGGGTTGGGGTCTATGATGGGCATTCACATTATGTTGTCTTTGTTGCACATGATGCCTTGGTCTTTGATGAGCCATCCCTGCAAAATAAGGTTGATCACGATAATAATGTTGATTAATGTTTTGGTGTCTATATTGTTGATAATTGTTTCCAATATCACTAATATAGTCATGACTCCAATTATCTCTTGTGGTTCGTAATCATCACGTGGAAACACCTCCTCGAAAGGTCCATATCCTTGGCCTCCAGAACCTGTATCATGGAAAGAATTACGGTCAGATTCATCAGAATGATATGTGTGAACACTTACTCGCTCAGATGACTGATAACTTGGACACTTGGTGTTGCATCATCCCGTATTTGATCTCTTAATTGTGATAGATTGGGAATTCTATCTTCATAGGCTGCATTTTGGATGATGGGGTCAAACACCAAATTCCTTTGAACAGACATAGGACGTGGTTGTTGTTGTGGATGTTGTTGTAATGGTGGACTATAGGACCGTCTCCTGTTGTTGGATCCTTGAGGCTCCATTTGGATTTCTGTGGGTGGATTAGGTTGAGTATGTCTTCCTAACCGGTTAGCTCGATGTTGTCGTGCAAGTCTTTCAATTTCAGGCTCAAATATCAAAGGAGATGTTCTCCCAGCTCGCCTTGTATGCATAAAAAAAAAACTATTCCTGCACAATGAACACAACCCACGTAATACAAAAATATAAATCTACCAAAATAACAATACAACACAAAAAATTCACAACAATCAAAAACACAAAATTACAAACTCGCTGGAATCAATCAAAGTCACGACTAAAGCAATTAACACAACTAAATTATCAAAAAATCACAAAAATTCTGAATTAAAATAAAAATTCTACAAAGACCAAAATTTGCCAAGTCAAAAATTCTTTTTATATTTTTCCGATTTAAATACCAATTCAAAACATATGAACACAAAAATCACTACAAAATCACACAAAAACTATGAAATTTCAAATATTTTTGTATTTTTTTTTTATATTTTTACCTAAACAAATAACAAATCTAAATCTAAAACACACAAAAATCAAATAATACAAAAAACACAAACAAATCTAAACAAACTAAACGCACCGATTCCCCGGCAACGGCGCCATTTTGACGCGAGTGTCGTGGGTCGCGGCAAAAACAATTTATAAAGAACTTTAAATACACAAGACTAGCAAGGGTAAGTAAGGTCGTCTCCAAGGAATTGGGGTTAGCTTGGTCTAGAATTATGAAGTTTGCTTTTAAACTAATGTCACTAATCTAATATCCTAACTTGGGTTTTTCCCTCTTTTAATTGATTTGAGTGTTTTAGCGTCGATCTAGCCACAAACAACTAGATAAAGGCTTGGGTGACAAAGTAGTAACAAAATGGTAACAATTGCAATAATACTACAAAGACTAGATTTGTTATGTAACGGGATTCTTATGATAAAGGCGACACCTCCGGGTATAGTAATGCAAGAATACTAGGTTGTAGTAATCAAATGGTCCGAAAATGGGTTTCTCTATATTTAACACGCGGTGACAGGGAATCGTAACTTAGCCATCAACTACTATCTCTAGGACTGTAGTATGCTTTATCGCTTACGTTCACTCAATCCTCTACACTATATTGACACATAAATGACAGAATTTATCTCATGAAATTAAATACATAGACATATCTAATCTTGCAATGAGTCTAATCCAATATCAAGCATTCAATATAACGATTATGCAAACACAAATATTATACAAATTCGGAGTCAAATGATTACAGAAACAACCCAAAACTTACAAAACCTTCACCCGGAGGTGAAGGTGGAACTCTAGCCAGACATGGTTTTAGCACGAATGGATGATTTCTTGATGTTCCTTGCCTTCATACAAGCTTCCTTTGATGATTTTGGGGTGAAATGGTATGTAAAACTGAAGATTGAATGATCAAAACTCGAGCAGAAGCGTTGTTCTTGTAGCTGGTTGCGAGTATGGGTCAAATGGAAGTGTGGGCTGGAAAGGAGAAGACAGTTCATTTTTCCACAATATTACAGCCCCGCGGGTCGCGGAGGAGAAGGGAAGTCTCTCGCGGCCCGCGGGGGAGTATTATATATTCTTTTCCATTTTAGAACACGCCGCGGCTCGCGGGAGTCTTTGCCTTCCTCCCGCGCCCGCGGGGGAGGTTTGTGCAGGAAACTTTATTTTTCTTGACGTTTTCGATCGTTTCTTGCGCCCGTTCTCGTTCCGTCTCGCGTCTTCGGATATTTTGCTCGTAAAAAACCCCCATTTTAGCATATAAATCATCATTACTCTTTTCCTCGCTAAAGCTCGTAACTTCGGGATAACTGCACACAAAACATACTAACAAACACGAATTAAATCACACAGATGTGATGCACACGGCATCGCATCACATACATGCCGACATACAAGCTTCCTTTGATGATTTCTTGATGTTCCTTGCCTTCATACAAGCTTCCTTTGATGATTTTGGGGTTGAAATGGTATGTAAAACTGAAGATTGAATGATCAAAACTCGAGCAGAAGCGTTGTTCTTGTAGCTGGTTGCGAGTATGGGTCAAATGGAAGTGTGGGTTGGAAAGGAGAAGACAGTTCATTTTTCCACAATATTACAGCCCCGCGGGTCGCGGAGGAGAAGGGAAGTCTCCCGCGGCCCGCGGGGGAGTATTATATATTCTTTTCCATTTTAGAACACGCCGCGGCTCGCGGGAGTCTTTGCCTTCCTCCCGCGGCCCGCGGGGAGGTTTGTGCAGGAAACTTTATTTTTCTTGACGTTTTCGATCGTTTCTTGCGCCCGTTCTCGTTCCGTCTCGCGTCTTCGGATATTTTGCTCGTAAAAAACCCCCATTTTAGCATATAAATCATCATTACTCTTTTCCTCGCTAAAGCTCGTAACTTCGGGATAACTGCACACAAAACATACTAACAAACACGAATTAAATCACACAGATGTGATGCACACGGCATCGCATCACATACATGCCGACATCCTTCGCAGAGAGGAGCCCTAATCCTCCCACACGCATCGGAAAAGACGCCATCCGCCATTGTAGGTCACCAAAGAAAGGCCCCCCACATACCACTATGTCTTCAATGGCTTCCCTTAAACCCTTGTCAAAACATGACACTGCTTCATCCATCATGGAGGGTTGACAGGTCCGTAACCCAAAAAGCAACTTACCAACCCCCATACAGGACCTGAGCAAGAGGAGTTCACTCTGGGGATCCCTAAGGCAGGGCAAGAGTTTCATAAGTTCAACAGCGCCCGATGCCCTCCGCCTTGCCAATTCGTGGATAAAATAAGAGTCACGGCTAACAGCCCCTCCGAGGAGCTTCACCCCTTTTTCTGGCCTACCAATCCCGCTGGGAAAAAGCCCGTCCCGAAGTTTCACCCCATTACAAGACGGCCAAAAAACCTCTGTTTTCTTAATATTAAGCTGAAGCCCCAAGGATGGCCCCTCTAGCCGGATAATGTCTAAGGCTTTAGCAACTTCGGTGGCCTCACCAATAATCGTCCCCATCGTCCAGGTACCACGCATGAAATGGGAGTTTACAATTTTCTTGTACCCGGAGAACCATAGGGTGTAAAGCAAGGGCGAAAAGGAGGGGACCTAAAGGGTCCCCCTGCTGAACCCCCGTAGTAGCCCCTATACAATCATTACCAACATACAACCTAGCTAGCTGGGCATATAAGAACTGGACCCATGAATAGATAGACGGGCAACGTTGATGGACTTCTCGAAGAAGGGCAGTGCGGTCGATCATATTAAACGCGTTCGAAAAATCCACCGTGAGCATAGCCAAAGACCCGTCCGCATGGAAGGAGCTTAAGAACCTGTTCGCGCTGTGAAGCACCGCCTCCGCCCCATCGGAGTTCCCACCCCAAATTGAAAGTCCCCAAGGTACTTAGCCATTTCCTTCCCAACCTTCCTCATAGCCACTTTAGAAACTAATCTGCGCCAAATGGCCCCTACGGCAATGGGCCGAATCCCGTTATCAGGTTTCAATAAAGGGGTAAGGGGGCCGAAGAAATGAATTAAGCTAGAACCCTTGGGCACAAACCCCCTAGCCAAAGGTTGACGACTTCAGTAATAGCTGAGAGCAACCCCGTGGAAGTCACTGACCCTTCTCCAGTAAGAGCGTCTAGCAAATGTTGGGCCCTCAGACCGTCCCTCCCACAGGAAGTCCCTTTAGGGAAAGACCGGAGACATCCAAGCACACAATCCATATCCACAATAAGGGCGGGCATGACGTCAGAGTTGGCGGGCAAGGACGGAGGAGGCATCACCGGATGTTTTTCAATAAGGGCTTTCATGGTAGATTCCCCAAAAGGAGCAACCCCACTGGAACACAACACCTTGACAGCAGCTGTGAAGTGACCGTCCCTAACTTTTCTTAGGCATTGTTTGACATTGGGGCTCTCTTCAGAAGACTCAACCCCCCTTATACCCTGAGTAAAGAAAACACCCTCCCCCGCACTATCAAAAAGGGAAGAAACCAAATCTGCAAACCCAGAACCGTCTTTCCACAAGGAAAGCGCTTGCAGGATTTTACTACACTGCAAGGATTTCCTATTCCAGACCTCCGCTCCTGCCTAGTGGACGGTTTGACCACCCGCAGGGTACACCTCGGCAATAAAAGCAATTTGACCCAACTTTCTACAGACCCTGGCGAGGCCACCACCTTTGTAAGGCACCTGTCAAGACTTGGGCGAACGCCAATCGACAGCTTGGGGGATGCTCTTGACAGTTTGAATGGGCAGAGAGAAAACCTTTTCAAGGAGGGATAAGTCCCCGACAACCCCTCCTGAAGGACCTGGTTCCATATCAATAGCCGCACGACGAGGTTTCTGAATCCCCACAATGAAATCTTCCACATCCCCTGTATTCACAGAAAAGGAGAGGACATCATCAGCGCCGTGGTTACACCTTTTGCTAAGAGCATGCATCACCATGCACCTCCCACATAGCCATTTGGCCCCATCTTGAAGGGCGCCCCCAACATCCATAAAAAGGTCCAAATCTTGAGATATGGCATCTCGCAATGACGCCTTCCGATTTTCTGTCTTGAAATGCAGACTCTGCATGTGCTCGAGAAGGCGAAAAAACCCCGAAAACCCTGGTTTTCCATCTTTACACTCATGGAAATGCTTGAAGGGGCATGATCTAAGCCCACTGCTTGAGCCAGGGGCCGAACCTCCTGGCTTACCAATCCGATCCTTTTTTTTAGGAGCCATAAACACATCCAAACCAACCCAAATAAAAAGCAAGAAAAACCTAAAGGACCCCTACTCGAGGCGAGGTGGGCAATAAACCGATGAAAACAAGGACTTAAAAACCTCAGGTAGACAACAGGAAAGTAGAGGGGGAGCAACCAACAATTGCTCACCTCCTACCCGTTAACCGCAACACCCCTATTTTATACCATCATACTATATTATTATTATTATTATTAATTATTATTATTATTATTATTATTATTATTATTATTATTAAGGGTTAAAAAGTCACACTTGAAACTTTTGGAATCATAATATAAACTGAGCTCTCAAACCAATTTACGGTTCCAAATAAATCTTATATTAAGCTTCTTTAAAAGAACCAAGAAGAGGGTAGGTCGAATGAGTAGGTTATGGGGTCAAAGGGTCGAAAGAAGGTGGTAGGACTGTAAAAGGGTCGAAGGAAGGTGGTAGGACGGTAACAGGGTCGAAGGAAGGTGGTAGGACGGTAAAAGGGTCGAAGGAAGGTGGTAGAACGGTAAAAGGGTCGAAGGAAGGGTCAAAGGGTCGAATGGGTTGGGAGGTAGGTTTAAAAAATATATATGAGACTCGACAGTCGATGCGTCTTTGGTATGCGTCAGAATGTTTGGTTGTGCCTTGGCAACATGAATTATATGTGTGATTTTGTTCGCCGGAACTGAATGGAAAGCATGTCAATACAAATATACAATATACCGGGTTCATGGTAGCAAAATAACGAAATTTATCAAACACACATGACTACATGAGTTATTTTCTTACCTTATGATGATGTGATTCAGCTTGAAAAATGGTTTGCATGGATAACATAAAGAGAATGTTTAAAATGGCTATTAAATTTTGTATTTTTCTAAAATAGACAGTATGAATTCTTATAATTTATGCCATTCTAAAATAATCCTATAATTTATGATACAATAATAACTTGACTAGAAAAAAAAAATTCTAAACTAAGATCAGTGGGATGTTTATTGGTTGGAATATTTCCAAATAACTAGGAATATGTATTTTTTTTGAACGACCAACAAATTGGAATCACTCACGGAACACTGGAGTATCATCGTGCCACCAGTGTTGCCACGCGATCATATTCCACCACCAAGTCACCAATTCATGAGAAAACTCATAATTATGAGAAAACCCCCTTTGTGAGATTCGAAACCAGGACCTTAAGTCTTATCTCACCACCAAGATACCACTAGGCTATAATGCCTTGGGTAACTAGGAATATGTATTGCTTGCTTAATTTTTTTCCTTCTTTTTCTTTTAGGAATGTTGCATAATGTTAGTTTTTTTTTCATTCCAACACTTCATATAACCTTTCATTTCATAATTAGATTATATTAATTTTTAAACTGATTTGAACAGTATTGCGAAATGAACAGTGATTTTATTTTCTCTATCTTCTACGTGGTCTTTAATCATCTTTATGTGTCTTCCTCCCGTCTAACTTCTCTGTCATCCAACTTCTTTGTGAAGACACAAAAGCCTTCTCTCTATTCTCATTCACTCTCTGTTTATAAGATAGCATAGAGAAGCGGGCAATAAGCTATTCCGTCACTTTTTTCTGGTAAGTGAACATCAGTTACATTAATTTTAGTTTAAAATTTCAAATATATCCATATAAAACCTCTTCCTCTTTTACCCTCGGTTGTATGCATGCTTACATAAACCACTTATAGCTTTAAATATATCGTTCAATTATTGTGAAACTTTTATTAATGTGATTTTTGTGCTCGAATAATAGCCGTTCGAATGATGAAATTAACATTATGCAAAATCATTTATTTGAGAGAATAATTAAATCATAAATAGAAACTAACAAATATCCTTTAGTCTTATATCCCAATATGTATTTTTTTTATAATTTTTTCTCTAGTTAAGCTTATTGCTTAGTAAAAATATCTTCATCCTAACTAAAATCATAAATAGACAATAAAAATATACTGTAAGCAGTGGCGCAGCTCTTAAGGGGCGGGGAGGGGCGCCCCCCTCCCTCGAATTTTTGCTCAGAAGTTTCGATTATATAGTATTCGAATAATTTTTTTTTGTATATACGGTTTCGACCCCCCGAAATTGGTTTTCGACTCCCCGAAACTAGTGGCTTTCGACCCCCCGAAGTTTCGGGTCGAGCTTCGCCACTGACTGTAAGCGTATATATGAAATTCTCTAATGTATTTTCTTGTTATTGATGTGGTTGTGGTGGTTATGAGGGTTCCTTGTGGTTGTTACAAATTAACAAATGATTTGATACATAACCTTAATTTTCTTCCTATCATAAGCCAATAGATACTACACCTATAGATTCATCATATTTTAGGCTTAATTTAAAACGATATTCTTTTATTGCATCAATTCTTCTAGGTTTAATTAGTCCATTTATTGAAGTTGCTCTTGTTGTCCTGTACCATGTGACAGTCATCAGTCATTGTCTTCAAGAGCACATCTTAAATGTCCTAAGCGGACATTCCGAATATAGTGACATACTTTATAACCGAAATGTTAACTGTTAAGAAATCAAATCATGCAAGGTGCATGTCAAGGTGTATATATCTTAGAAAATTTGAGAGTTGATATTCATAAAAAAGAGAACACCTTCAATTCTATTTAGTTCAATAATTGCTTCGTCTTTATCGATTATGTCTCGTTGTTCTTTGTTCAATTGGGGATTTTTTGTGTCGTGTTTTTGTTTAATCTATACATATAATAAACCAAAGCCATTTTAAATGACATGACACTCAAAGTGGCATTCTCCTCCTTAAGTGTCATGTGTCATCCCATGTGACATTGAGATATTTTAGGAAAAAAATAATTTAAAAACAAAATTAGATTTTTCTCTCATATGTTTCCTCCCATAATTTTTAAACGTTAATATCGTTTACATACGAGATTTTTTAAAGAAAAAAATTACACCAAATTAATGAGCGTTTTATTATCTTTCCAACAAGTACCATAGTGTTATATAAAAAACGGAGAAAAAAACGACTATTTTTTGTTGGGTTTTGTTCAAACAGGAAAAAAAACACAAAAGTGTTCAGGTAAATCATTAATCATGTATAGGTATGTTTGGCAAGGAGCTTTTAAGAGCTTTTAGGAGCTTCAAGCTTTTAAAAAAAAGCTCATACTCAATAAAAAACCTTGTTTGGTTGAAGGAGCTGAAAGCTTTTAGGTTGGAGAAAAAGCTCTACAGTGAAAAGCTACTATTACTAGCGTTTAAGAAAAAGCTCCTACTACTACAAGCTTTTAATGAATAAATGACACAAATACCCATTCTATTATAAATATAAAATAAAAACTTTCCTTACAAGCTTTTAATTATGTCCATTTTGGTCATTTTATACATTTTATTAAAAGCTCCAGCCACTCTGCAAAACATCAAAATATATTTAAAAAGCTTTCAGCTACCAGCTTCCAGCTACCAGCTTCCAGCTACCAGCCACCAGCTAGTTTTGCCAAACATACCATATAGGCAAGTCACTAATTATGTTCAAATCAGTAAATATGAATTCTATTTTTAACATGCGTTAGCATTGGAGTTATACATTGTTTTAGGTTAGATATTAATATTAGAGTTATACATTATTTAAGGTTAGACGTTAACATTGGAGTTACATTGTTAATTGTTTTAGGTTAGGTGCTACTCGAAGCTTTTATGCATGTAACTGTAAAGGACATCATTCTATTTCATATGTAAAATTAATATGTCATATTAGATTTTTCAACCCCGGGACGTTCCGGGGTATAATCTAGTCCTAGTAAATATTAAAGAAAATAACTCAGTAGTTTGTTATACTTTCTTTAAAAATTGAGCTAATAATTGACTAAGCTAAGTAAAATTTGCTCGAGTGTATCTAAGCCTAGTTTGAGCTCAAGTTTTCAACATTGCGTAGTATTTCAAGCCAATCAAACCAACTCGTTTATTTTTGATCTTGAGTTAAAGCCGACACTAGCTCATGAATTCATGAAACCCTAGTTCTAATGGTAAGAACATGTAACGACCAATATTTCACGTATGTCATGACTATATATGTTTTAACTGACAAGACTCAAACACCAACTAGCCTTAATCTGCGCATACAATATGCGCAATAAAACCCCAAACAAAACTACGCCTTAATCTACATGAATGGAAACATTCATACAAAATGAGACATATTTTACTCAGAGGGTGTTTGGGATTGAGTTTCAAAACAACTTATTGACTTATTGGCTTTTTCAAAAAGCCAATAAGTCAATAAGCTGTTTGTGTAACCCAAAAGCTAGCACTTTCTGTTTTGATTTTTGGCTCTTGGCTTTAAACGGTCGAAAAGTTTGTTTTTGAAAAGTTAGAAATCCTGGCTTTTGACTTTTGGAAAAAAATTACAAATTTACCACCCATTAAACCAATATTCACAATAAGTTAAGCGAAACACTTAAAAAACAACAATTTATTGACTTTTTGACGTTCCTTATCCGAAAAGCTAATCTAAACACTTTTTTTAAAACTCATTTTCAAAAAGTCATAAGCCAATAAGCACTTTTGACCCAAAACACTTTTGCATTTCCAAACTCAATCTTAGAACTAGACCAAGGGGATATCTGATGGTTAAATGATGTATTACGTCACTGAAAGACTGGGAGTTCAAACCCAGCAAAGGTTAAAATGTGTTTATCACGAAAGATCTAGAAACTTTTGTAAGGAAAAAAAATTAAAACCAAACCAAACAACCACAATCTCGAAGTATAATGAGATAGATGTTACCACCAACGACAATTCCGATTCAAGCTAGATTTCAAAATCCCGCCTTTTACCTTTATCCTTGAACTAGAGCTATAAATATGACGATCTACGTTGAGCCAAGCTAGCTCTAGCATGAAGTTAAACGAGACACTCTTTGCGTCTACCAATCAGACGATTACACGTGTAAAGCATTGCGTCTAAAGAACAGACTCTTAAATAAGTCTAAACCTTTTTAGACTTTTTAATTTAAGAGTCTGTCCTTTAGACGCAATCCTTTTTCGCGTCTGAAAGCTTTACACGTGTCTCGTCCCTGTTGTTTAGACGCAAAGAGTGTTTTGTCCCTGTTGTTTAGACGCATATTATGTTATTTTTGCAAATGAATTTGGTCAAATGTTTATTTGTGCAATTATCCTTAAAAGAATTGTTCCAAGTCTTCTTCAAGTATCCTTACGAGTAATCTCATTATGGAATTTTGAAATTGATGACGATGTCTACTTGGCTTTGCCTACGGTTTACCCAAATATTTATGTTCATTCATATATGTTCTATATAATAAAATAAAATTAATGGGGGCACGTGTCATTCATTGAAGGTATCTACTTTTTGTTTCCCGCCTCTCTCGCCAAACTAATTATGGATATTATTTTTCTAATTAAAAATAATTATTATAGCATTAACCAAATTAATTTAATGTGAAATTAATTATTAACTTTTTAAAATAATCTTATATTTTTTTACTTAAAAGCTTCACCAAGTAAAAATTATGTTGGTTAAAATTTAAAAAAATAAAAAATAGTGATGATAATTGTGTTTTACAAGTGATTTTTATATATTTTCAGATATTTAACGTGGTTGATGGTAAAAACCGTAAAAATACAATATGTTAAACAATAATTAAAATATATGGCACTAAAAAATCAAAGTTGATATCCAGTCAAAATAAATAATGTATAAAACTGAATTTAAGAGAATTATAACTGTCACGACCTTGTTCAATATTTAAATACATATATTGACAATCGCATATATTAACAAATTACATTATATTTTATTCAATTAGTAAAATACATGGTTTTATTCAATTATGCAATGCAATGTGTTTTTTTAAGTTATACTAACTTTTTATTATTATTATATAACAATACATTTATCAACCTATATAATACACGAGATTGTGTACTAATATATATACATGGAGGATAAAATGAGAAAAAACTTAATATGAGAACAAAAGAAAAAAATGACATAATTGTAAAAGATTAAATACTTTAACTTTACGATCTTAGGCCATTAGGTATACTTTAACCCTCATCAACTCCACCTAGATGCCACATCACCCTTTTTTTTTATCATTTCACTCCACTTCACTTCACTCTAAGGAAATTGTTTAACTTCACATAACCATACCTTTTAATGGTTTTTGGTTTAAAAAGGGAAAAAAAGTTAATTTAGTGTCTTAACATCCTGTTAACATGTTAACAAATAACCCCTTTAACGTCTCTTAACACAAGGAGGGAGTGATGTGCAACGTCGGTAACATGTCATGTCAACTTTAATGGCCAAAATGCATTGGGTATAGTTTTTAACCCTCTTCAACTCCACGTAGATGCTACATCATCTACTTTTCCCCATTCACCCCACTTTAGCCTCAGAAAATGTTTATAACTTCACATAACCATACCCTTTAATGGTTTTTGGTTTAAAAAAAGGAAAACAAATTAATTTATTCTCTTAACATTCCGTTAACATGTTAACAAATAACCCTTTTAACGCCCTTTAACACAAAGAGGAAGTGATATGCAACGCCGGTTAACATGCCATGTCACATTTAACATCCCACATGTTTAATGTACACCCCATGGCCTTACATTAATTATTACCTCTCTAATTAATTAGTCATTAACAACCAATCCTGTACATTATCAAAATTTGTCCTATGCATATCAAAATTCATGCTAAATAAATAAAAAATTATTATTTGTTTATCCAACACATATCGAGATTTTCATACGTTTATCCTACACATATAAAAGTTCATTCTACGTATATCTTACACATATTGAAATTATACTTCATTCTAAATTAGGTTTGTTTTGAAAAAATATATTTTAAAAATAAGTTATAAGTTTTAATTTATTTAACTAGTTTAGGGGTTACAAAAAAATAGTAATTTATTTAACATTAAATACAACTATTAAATAGAAGATTTATATTTGTTTGAATTTGTTCTCACATTAAGTTATTCTCATTTGATCATCCCCTATATATACATGTGTGTGTGCGCGCGTAAGATAGAATTAAGGTTGTTCCTTACAAAATCAATTTTAAGAAAATAGATAGGAGAATTAGAATTTAATAAGTGTATGTTGTTTTTAAATATGATACACTAGCTGATTACCCCGGGAGGTCCCGGGGTTGATAAATCTAATTTTACGTGATAACCTATTACAAATGGCTCAAGTTAACTAACCACAAAATCTTCTAATTATTGCATGTTTATAGTAATTCTAATCAGTAATAACTCATATTCCCCACAAAATCTAATTTTACGTGATAACATGAACACTTTGTGTGTTTTTTTCCTGTATGAACGAAACCCACAAAAAATAGTCGATTTTTTCTCCGTTTTTTATATAGCACACTATGGTACTCGTTGGAAAGATAATTAAAACGCTCGTTAATTTGGTGTAATTTTTTTCTTTAAAAAATCCCGTATATAAAAGATATAAACGTTTAAAAGTTATGGGAGGAAATATGAGAGAGAAAATTTTAAATTTATTTTTAAATTCTTTTTTCCTAAAATAACTCAATTTAATTAAAAAAGGAAACAATTTAAAAACACCAAAAACTCTCCATTATGATGCCACGTGGCATAAGGTTGAGGCCTCCATTGCACGCCACGTCAGCAAAGGTCTTTTCTTTTATATAATATATATAGATAAACCATTTATGTAATTATATGGTTCGTTCTTCTTTTCGATCTTCCATTCATTATATATGGCCAACATTATGGACAGGTGCTTAATTACACGAACTCATAGTAACCTTCTTCTTAAATTTGATTTTGTACTTATTTTTGTATGTACTATAACTTTTACCACATGATAAGATTAGTAATTTAGAAGGAGGAAACCCTAGAAATATATAAGGAAGTAAAAAATCAAAGTGGTTAGGAGCATGGAGCAAAAATAAATAAACACATCACAGTCTAATTATATTCTCCATTCTCCTTTCTTTCTTTATCTTTCCAGGCTCCTATCTCTCTCTGTGAAAGTCCCTTATTAATTATTGATGTGATCCTCCACCATATTACTCAGCCCCATCACACTTTTACAAAAGAAACTAAAGCAAGATCAGAGCTTTCATTTAGAGACCAGCCAATTAATCATATGGTTTTCTCATCACTTCCTTCCTATGTAGATCCTCCCAATTGGCCACAGCAGGTAACATGATGGCTTTGCTTTAATCACATACACCTTCTTAAATAACTTAAAGCTATAAAAGCTTATTACTTGATTACATAAACAAAAGAATAAAAAAAAAAGACTGATTCTTATATTCTTTTGTTTTCTCCTTTATTATTTGTTGTAGAATATACCCACATCTTGTTTTCTTTATTTCACAGCAACCAGCTGGAGGACTTGTGCTTGGTGATGGTAGTGGTGGTGGTGATCATGAGATTTGTCAGCTTCCACCGCCACTGCTACCCGCCACCACTACCACTGGGGAGCGGTGGAGATGGAAGATCTCTACAAATATTAGACCCTGCAAGGATGACAAATCCTACGGACACAGCCATGAAATGCCCTAGATGTGAAATCTACTAACACTAAATTCTGCTACTTCAACAACTACAGTCTCTCACAGCGCGTCCACTTTGCAAGACTTGTCGGCGTATTGGACAAGAGGTGGCGCGTTGAGGAACCGTGCCAGTCGGCTGGTTGCCGAAGAAATAAGAAAAGCAACAAGGGGTCAAGGGTTAGTTCTAGGTCAAAGTCACCATCAGCTACCATAAGCTCAATTAATACCACTAATGCCCCTACAGATAATATATTAGGCATTTAATCTCACCAACACTCAATCACCTCACTTTCCAATAATACCCCCCCTGCATCACTTTGGAGTGGAGATCTTGGTTTAACATATGGGGGTGGAAATGGAAGTGATTTGTTTAAATTTTCTCACTTTCCAAATATGGAAGGTTCTAATGGTGGGATGTATGGAGAAGGTCCTTCAAATTATAGTGCACAACTTGAAGGATGAAGATGGAAGAAAGTCATCACACCAACAACAACAACAACTTCAAGAGATGAATTTGTCCAAGAAACTTCATGGGCAT
>JAUTDX010003520.1:0-63310 GCA_030844895.1 Ambrosia x helenae
AAAGAAAAAAGTTAAAAAAAAATTATAAATTAACATCCATTGTTTTGAAGTAATAATTATTTTTTATTTAATAATATTATTTATCTTTTAGTCATATTTTTTGTCGGGTTTGTAATGTTCATGAATGTATTAACCTACTTATAACGTTTATTCTTAATATCATTATATATATATTAACTGGTAAATGTCTGCGCAATAGTAAATAATATGGCTTCACCATTTTGTCCACCATATTTATTGCCTCATCATTTTGGTCACTGAATGGTCGTGCGTGGGTAGCGCGTGTCTTCACGTCTAGTTGAAATTAATTTTAAAAAAAAGTACTTTGTATGCATCAAAGTTTTTTTATCCTCAAACATCATCTCATTTCATCAAAAATTATTTACAAAGTTACAGCCTAGTAAGGCATTAGTCGCAACCAATACATCATCGATATACCCATTTGTTTCTAAAAACTTTTACAGTTTTATTAAACTGTCAAAATCAAGTAATGGGAACTTCGAACGATTGCCACTTCCTCAAGTCCATCCCGTGTGCTTTGATTTGTGCTTCACCCAATTGTATGCATCAAAGTATAATACAATTAGAGCATTTCCTATTGAAATCTCCATCCCACCTTTAAAAATTACATTCTGTCTAAAAGATTTCAACCTTCCACATTCTCATTTCTGTCCCTATTTTTTTTCCTTTGGTACAGCAAAAAAATTATACGTCGGAGATAGAGAGTAAAAAAGAGAAATCATTAAATTTGGTGATAGATAATGAGCTAGATACTTCCAATGTGAGATTTATAGAGTATTCACGTTTTATAATTTAACTAAGGGGCTGTTTGGTAGCCTCTTAATCAGCCTCTAACCATTCAGCTCTGAATCATTCAGCATTCAGATTGTTTGTTTCAGCATCTGAATGAAATGTTTAAGTGCTGAACCATTAAGCTAATAAGAGATGCGAATGATTCAGCTCTTAACCATTCAGATCATTTAATGACTAGTGGAGAGCCCGCGCGATGCGGCGGGATATGGACAATTACAAGCCTGCTTGCATTAGGTAACATACACTTTGCGGTGGTAGTTACCGATTCTAAGTTAACCTTTTGAAACTCGATGAGTGACAATTCTAAGTAATTGTTCATGGTAAATTAAGATGTAAAGCAACCAACAAATAAAAAAAAGAGCAGTGTCACATTAAAAATAATTCAAAGTTCTGTATTATTTTTAACTAAGTAGATTTATATAAAACATATAAAAAACTCATTATGATTTAATCTAACCTAGATAAAGAATTATTCAAAGAAACTAAAATTGGACAAAAGAAATATAGTAAAAAGACATGTTAAATAGAAAAGACATGTACATACATAAGGAAACAAAAGAAAACCCAATCTACATACAAACTACCACCCATTACATTCAAGTACAAAAGTTAAACGTACACCATTGTGCCCAATCTAAAGACACAGTTTTGGAGCGGTTCTTGACCCATAGAAACCCAAGAGTTTCATTTCATCAGTAAATTCCTAATCCACCTTTTAATCTGAATACTGCTTCATTACTTGACTTCCATAGTGACAGCAAGCTGTTAGGATGGATTGCACCATACTAAATGAGCTGTTATGAAGTATTGACTTTTGGTTCACTTCGTATGGCCTTCACTTTCATTGTTCAAAAGACAAATGCTAGGATGAGATCAAATGCATTAAGTTAAGTAGTTAAAAACAAATGTCAAACCAAATGATTACCAAAATTTTCAATAACAGACCAATGGAGTAATAACAATACAGATCCAATTTACAAACCCCTACGACAATTTCTAAAACCAATCATTGGGAGTAATATATCTGAGAAAGGTAGTATGTTGAACTTTGTTTTCAAAGGCATGCTTAAGCGCGAGGCGACATGAGGCGCGAGGTCCTGCAACCTTGACATAAGGTGCGCAGTGTACAAGAAGCGCAAGAAAAACGAGTTTTTTTTGGACAAAAATCCCCTTGAGGCGCGAAGTTTTTGTAACAGGGTGCTTTTGTGCTTCAAAATGTTATACATGTAGCTAAAAAGGTTGTACATTTAAGTTAAATCATATATATAAACCTTATCTATATCTATATTTTGGGTAAAGGATGCTAAAACATATAGGATATATAAAAAAATTATATAATCGTCTTGCGCCTCGCGTGCGAAAAGCCCACCGTTTTTGCGCTTTGCGCCTTGGTGTTAGACCTCGTTGCTTTTGTACACTTCGCGCTTTTTAAAACCAATATGTTGAACAAAAAATGCATTCATGCCTACATCATCACATAAACAGGTATGTTGCTCTAACTTGACGAATTATCCTAAAAATTGGTAAATACAACTACATATACATGATTGTAACACAAATGTTAGTTATCTTTGGATTTAAAAAGAATGTCCATGTCTCTGGGACACGTGTGAAATTAACCAAAAGTAAAAATAAAATATAACATAGAGAATTTTAAACCTGCAGCGGATATACAACCAGGAAAGAAAAATAAACACCCACATTATCGAATCAAATTAACAATAAAGGGCATAATGCAGTTACCGATTTTGGTTCCGCCTAACGTTAGTAACAACTGCAACATTCTGTAAAAGTATGGACCGATTTTGGTGTTTGACTCGCAGTTACCGGTAGACACTCACTTGAAGGTGGAGTAGCAGATGATATACCAAAACATAAAAATGCAATTTTAATGTTGAAGGAAACCTAAGTACAGCAAATCAAATCATACCATATAAATGATTCAAGATTATGGATGGCAAGTAGAAGACCTCAAGGACCATTAGAGAGCTCATCTAGCATAAATGAACATTTACCATGTTAAACACTCAATCCTCAATGAACTTAACACTCAATCCTCAATGAACATCTAACATTTTAGTGTTTCCTGTAGCGACTGAAAGTTAGCTTGCGATCTTGCTGTTTGATCCTGCAAAGCCAGAGGTAAATAAATATTTTGGGGTAACATTAGTGTTTCTCAAGAGATGTACATGTCAAATTGGCAAACTTATATTGTTTTAAAATTTGTAAGTGATTAATGTATGATGTTGTGAAAGGATTTTTAACAATGATTAACCTCCTGAAGCCATTTTGCATGTTTTGTTTTTACTTGTTTTTTTTATACCTTATCATTGACCCGTTGTTAATAAACTTGAGATAACTTACTTGTTCCAATATAAATTAGTTATACAGTTAAAATGGTCAACTGCAACAATTAACTGATTGAAAAAGGGATAGAAGTACCTTATTAGGCAATGATCCCAATATTGCACCGCTAAAGTTCATGTTGGGGTTAATCGGGTTTTGTTCACGGTCACGGGTCTTAATTGGTGTCTGGGTCATAAAATAGTGTTGGTTTGCATGCTTTATGGACAAGGTTTAAAAGTACGGAATCGTGCCTCGAGGCGTAAGCCTGAGGCGGAATAAAAAATAAATATAAATATTATATATCTTATAAAAAATGAAATACTAACTAATTTCATCCTCATATTCATCAAAAACATAAAAAAACACTCATAAAAGGATATGGAATGCTTGAAATTGACACAAAAAGTCCAAAACATCAAAAACCCCCGAGGCGCCTCCGAGGTGCAAATTTTGTTACCGCCTCAGCTTATGAGGCGCACGTACAAAATAACACCCTGAGGCGCCGCCTGGATTCGTTTTCTCATAGAATCGCCTTGAGGCGCGCCTCGAGGCGTAACGCTTCACCCGTTTTTTTAAACCATGGTTATGGAATAAGGAAATACTTCAAGGTTTCAAGTGCACATGACTGGATATTGTGGAGTGCAATGGCTAAAGCTAGAATGGACTTGGTAGATTGTTTGACCGATTTCTTTGGACATGTAGTTGAGAAAGTGTACGTTGGAAGCTATAATGGGTCATAGGTTGTACCTAGTCTTTAAGTTTATATGCAATTTTATTGGTTTAGCATCTTTCCCAAGTCTATATGTGTGTAGGCTATATATAGGCCATTTTCATTGAATAACGATGCAAGCTTTTCTATAATCTTTCTCCGCAACTTTCATATACATCTATTCGACTTAGTTTTTAGCAGCAAAAACACATTGAAATTTATAATTTAGTGTGTAGTCGGGATTTGAATCTAGAAACATATCCAAAATAGTTTTGACTCTAATATAATCCTAATTTGAGCTAATCTCTTAGCTTAGAACTGAATACACTTAAACCTTGAATAGACTAAAAAACATGACTTCACTTTATTTGGAAATAAAACTGCCACTTTTTTGTTGTGCTATTTATTAGCACTAATGTATTAGAAGTAGCAAAGTTGTGAATTTTGAACACTCGGTTTCAAAACTATCCATGGGTTGATAAAATACGTTTTGTCTTAACTACAAAATCTTCTTTTGTCTAAACATTGAGTACAAAAATTAGATGATTTTACTATAACTTGGATAACTCTCCACCCACTTGATATGTTTTTTTTAAGCTAACTTAAATGATTTCACTGTCCTAACCAGTTTAAAGATAAAAATATAATTGAATCAAGGTATTTATAACTAAATGGGTCGAAATCCCCACCTCTAATTTTCAAGTCAAATACTGAAAATGAAAACTCAAATCACCATCGTGGTGATTCACTTATATACATCTCTACAAGAAAAGATTGTAGAGGTTGCAAGAGTATGAGTAAACTAATAACACCCCAACCTTACTCAATTAAACAAATATGTGGTAATATTGTAAACATACCTCTCTAAGAGCAAGAACCTGAAAATTTCTGGCGAGCTGCAATTGTGTATAGACTTCGTAGAAGTCAGAAAGACTTTCAGCATAAAAATTGAAAAGAAAACTGAATCCTGCAATTGAATAATGAACTTAATTGAAGGAAAAATTAAGAGTTAGAGCAAGAAACTACACATTATTGCAAATATATTCTTTAGTCCATTTAAACATGTAAATACACATTTTCATCACTTTATCAGTCAAATATAAAATCGTCGCTCAAAGAAAAAGAAAGATTAACTATGCAAATTTAGAGAGAAAAGTAGATACTTGCATAGATCAATAGCTTGTTTCACTAAATCAATAACTATAAAATAATTTATAAAGAGAGTAATTGATAATACATTATACAAAGGTTAGAAACTTTAGGAATTGAAGTACCTCACTTTATAAACTACTCTTTCTCTTGCACTATAGGCTCATTTTGTTATTCTGCAAATTCTCAGTAGTATATTAGCATATCATTAAAACCAATAAGAATAAAATTACAAATAGAAAACCATAGATGCGGAAAACAGTTAAGCAAATTGCACATAATAGAGGTTCATGATAAAAGACATCTAAATTTTAGAAGCCAAAAGACTCGATTTGAGTTTAAACCATAAATAAATAGAAAAACAAAAACCAAGGTCCTTGAATATAAAAAAAAGAACCAAAAACTTATCACAATTTAACTCATCGCAAAGATGAGCACACCAAGAAACCAATATGTGTTTTAAAGGCCCACAATACAAAAACATTCAAGAAGAAATTCATTTATAGAAAAACAATGAAAACAAATTGAGGATTACTTTAGAAATATGATACAATCACATTCATCATGATCGGAGTATAAAAATAATAAACTACAAGATGATGCATCAGAACTCAAAAGAATTTAGAGTGGTTCAACAAAAGTTAGGGCTTGTTACAAGTACCTTGGAATGACCAATTTAGATTTTAATCATGAGGTAGGAAAGGCGATTACTGATTTTGGAGACACGAGAATGGAACTGAAACCGTCACTCCTGCTAGGATTTAGCCCTACCGATGATGCTCGAATCCACCTAAAATAGTTACGAATTGGTGAAATTCAGATCATTAGCATCAAAAAAAAAAAAAAAAAAACACATGATCCATATCACGATTCATTCTAAAACAAAACTTACCGCTATCACCGAACAAAAGGAGCTTAACCAGGTAACCACAATATGCCCGTGCTCTTTCTGGGGTAGCGGCCATTGAATATTCAAAATCCAATCGAAATAAAAATCCCTAAAAAGTAAAAACAGGTTTCATGTATATGTATACCCACTTACCTCATTGGTCGTCGTTTCTGAAATGGTAGGGGTTACCTGAACCTTACCTCCTTATCGTCACTGGTCAACCCAAAAAATCTTTACATACAGTCTGCATCCACATCCGTTGTATCCAACGCCTGTTGATAGAGCCATTCGTAGCATATGAAGACAACCTTAAGATGAGGAGATGAAAACAGCTTGAATCCTTGATATGAGGAGATTTCGGTTGATTTGAAATTTGAATCCTTCATATCAGGAGATTTGGGTAAGGATATAAAAAAACAAATTTGCTTTAAACTCGTTTGATATCTTGCTCCTCTCCCACATATTCATGCTTTACAATAGGATTGTATAACCACCTCTTGTAGCTTTGCTTCTAGAAGCATGTTTATAGTTTAGGTTGTTTCACCCTAACTAAAAGACATATTTGCCCTTAAAAAATCTTTATTATGTGCATTTAGTGTTGTACCTTAAGCAATTATATTTGTATTGTTTAAATTTTAAGAAGTCCCTGCCTCATGCATTATAATATAGTATAGATGATTCAGCACTTAATCAACCAAAAGCCCCTAAATCTTACATTTATCTCGAAGTTTTTTTAAACCCCCCACATATGATTCTACATTTATTATCTATTCAATTAGATAATACTTGTTTATTATTTTATGTTTCCTTATACTTATTTATATTTATAGAGATTTGAGAATCAAGTGGAAGAAGGGTTTAGGTAGTTTTTTTTACCATTCGCTACATGTTTTTATATTTTTTGATGATATAGTATGTTTTAGTAACTCCACACTACAATGTTGCGCTAATACTGACGCGGGTCACCGTTATTGAGGTCGCCGCTATTGCTATGATTTCTTGTAGTGCCAATATAACAGCTTTGCTGCTTTTATGACTTAAAATATATAATTATTGTGCATGAAAATCTCTATCTCACACACACACACACACACACACATATATATATATATATATATATATATATATATATATATATATATATTGTTAAGTGAACCGAATATGTATATGTTTCTTTATATTAAATTCAAAAGTAAAACATACTTATAAACCACCTTTGTGTTTACTTTAACGTTATGTTGGAGGGTGACGGCTGAAAGTGTAGAACTCTATAAACAAACTCAACAAATACAAGAACTCTCCAAAAAAGAAAAAAAGAAAAAAGAAAAAAAAACATGACCATTTTAAATGAAAAGTAATGAACTAACACGATTGGTTTATATAGGTTTTATCATAAATTTAGAAGGTGATTCTGTCAAAAAGAGACGTAACATATGTTGAGTGGCCTAGCAAGATTTTTCATTAAGGGCACTATAGTAATTGACTTGCTCGAGTATGATGTACCATCATAGCTTATCATTTTTTTGAAACTTCATTAGTCATAAGCTTATGACCCCTACTTGATAAACTTACAATATGTTGACCAACATTACATATAAGTAACTTATAGGAAATAGGGTTCACAATTTTATTAAAATAATAGTAAAATAAATATAATAACGATACTCTAGTTATTCATAGGAAATATAAAAGTACATAACCGTATACAAAACTAAATAAATAAAATAAGATACAAACAAAATGTACCGACTCTTGATTCAAGCGACTTCAACCGCATCATCTCCTACTAATCGTCTCTGCAAAAATAAAGAAATCGTCGATGGTTATGGTTGAGGATCGTGTTTGACACGGGACCCTTAAAACAGATTCCGCGCCTCCTCTCAGACAGTCTGTCTCCTAGGGTACAACAACCGGAACAGTAGTCGTACTGCCGGAGATGGTCTCGAGCCCGAGATAACAACAGGTGATTATGTGTTTATAAAACAAAAGGAACAGTATCATACTTAGTTAATCCCACCAATAGCAAGCTAAGGTAAAATCTGAGGAAGTGAGGAGGGTATGATGTGGACAGCCTTAGCTCTACCCTGTCCATGTTGTTATTGTTCGAGTTCATTTAAGGTTTTGCCAATGGACGCCAAAATGTTCTTAGATATGTTGTTTTCCCCCAACACTACATAACCAAATAAATACTACTCCAATTTGTTTAGATGATCAACCCCTAATCGAAATTTCATAAAACACTTAACTACTATGTCTGAACTGGTCCAAATAAAACTTTAATCTTCAACCTACTGACCAAAACCGATACCTATCATAGATGTTTACAATTACCTCATAAACTACTTAAACAAAAATGTTAGGTATCATGGTAACAAAAAGATGCGATTATTAATAAAAATGGATCAATTAAATCACGACGAAGAATACAAGAGTGGTTAACTTTTCTGTCATCATTCTACCATATTCTAAGGACGAGTAATACACATAACATTACAAAATAAAGTGTTGAATGTTACCACGTTTTATGTTTTGTAAATTGACTTTGATATAATATATTTGTAAACATGTTACTCAATTTTTACAAGCATAATTGTTTTTTTTATTCGATAAAATAAAAATATATATAGAATTTAAAACTACAATTTTCTTTTGGCCTTAACAATGAAAAAAACTATATATATTATGTTTTTTTTTTTAAAATCCGTTGTTTTTATAAAATTTTGATTATGTTGTTTCTAACGTATTTATTTTGTCTGTTATATATATAAAGTGACATGCTTTACCCTTTTCCTTATCTTTATTTCAATAAAAGTTATTTTATTTTTGTTCTTTACCATTACAAGCCAAACTGATTAACCGAATAACATCTAGTATTTGTTTATATAGTTTTCAAATAATGTGAAAATATGTGTCAATATCTTATTTGACATTTCTTTTTTGTTTACTATACTAAGTACTGATATTGTATATGTATTGTAACAAACCAATACCGTTTTATCATTTTTTTAGATTGTTTCACAATTTATATACATAATTTCTGTACCACACACGATCTACCATAAAAAAACAAATAAAACAACCAAAATAATTCAGAACATCGCTTGCAAATCAACCGTTAATATACCACCTAATAAAATACTCCCTCAGCCTTAATCATTGTTGCGTGCTATTAGTTAAATTCATTATTTAATCTCACAACACCGTAAACTAATGTAACCAAAAATATTTTATTAGATTAGATAAGATCACAAAAGATACTAGCAATGACACGTGTTAAAATAATAATAAAAATAATAATAATAATATTTTTTTAACGGCAAGTGGTGCAACTGGTGGAGCTCCGATTAACACCCTGAGCCAGCCTGTACTGATTACCCATCACACCTGGATTGAGGATCTCCAAGTGAAACCCCACATATTATAAATATGGCTCTGACCGGAATAAAACTCTCAACTTTCACATGACCTATGCTCTAGCTCCCCTAATTTTCACCAAGCTTCATTGGTAATAATATAATAAGGGAATGCTAACGTAAAAATGAGCTTAGCTTAAAAAGTATAAGAAGATTATTAGCCATAGATTAAACTAAGATAATTAGGGGCACGATGGTAAAATCATTGCGTCATTAAAGTTTCACCCCCATTTTTAAAACGGCGGTAACTTTTTCATACGGCATTATTTTAAAAAAACTATACCATAAAAACAAGTTTTTTATCCTTTTTCATTTGCTTATTGTTGGGTTGATAACTTGCGTTTTGTTGAGAGTATATTTGTGTTTTAGAAACACAAGTTATACGTGGTAAGACGACCTAATAAAACGAAAGTTATAAATGCTAAAACGCAAGCTATACTTGATAAAACGCAAGTTATACATGATAAAACGTAAGTTATACCTGATAAAAAGATGCAAGTTATACATGATAAAAAAAAGATCAGAAACTTGAATTGTTTTCAAATTTTCAAATAAAAACTCTACAACAACACTTGGTGGAACATCAACTATACCGTTTTCAGTTTTCATAGTTGCATTGCATCTTGATCTTTATTTGAGCTAAAGATCATTGTGATTGCTTTTTTGATCCAACTCGTCAGTAGAACAAAAGCAGAGATTGTAGATTGGAGCTGCTGCCAGCTTCTTCATCCATCTTTATAATTGGTGTTAACTATACTATTATTTCGCTTATTTGCTGCATTAACACTTCAAAAATATTAAAACAAAGAAACACAACATGTTTGAAGCAAAAAAAAAAAAAAAAAAACTCAAGTAATTGTAGGAATTTGGTAAAAACCTAAATTGTACTTGGTAAAAACGCAAGTTATCAACCGAAGAAAAAAATATATTTTTTTTAGAAAAACAACATAGCAATAGGGTAAAATGAAAGATGATAAAAGCTTGTTTTTATGGTATATTTTTTTTAAATAATGTCGTATGAAAAAGTTATAGACGTTTAAAAATTGGGGGTGTAACTCAATAATGGCCGTTATACCTATTTTATCTTTCCCATACTCTTTTGGAAAATCTAACGTATATATTCACCATTTTTATTCATCCATTAATTCATTTAGATCAAAAGCGCACAATTCTTCTTATCCTTTTTTGAGGTTAATGTTATTTTTACCGTATACTTTCTCATATAATAATAACTAATTACACCCACCATTTGGTGGAGTTGTATAGAGAAATAAAGATAAGAGCTTTAGGCTATCTGGTCTCAAGTTTGAATCCGATCCAAAGGGGTTTTACTACAGTGGACCTTCAGACGGCAGGTATTTTACCGAATTAGGGGTGTACTAATTAGGGGTGTACAAAAAGCCTACGGCTCGAGGCTCGAAACTCGCTCGAAAAAAGCTCGCTCGAAAAGGCTCGTTTTGTTTTCGAGCCGAGCCGAGCCGGCTCGTTTTGTAATCGAGCCGAGCTCGAGCCAGGGGTGTTTAGCTCGTGGCTCGGCTCGATGGCTCGACATATGGCTCAACTCAGGCTTGTGTATGTGTAATTAATATATAGATGAAAGTAATATATTTTGGCTCTAAACCCAATTCTAAAATTCAAATTTTGAAAACCCCAATCATACTACCTATCTACATCACCTCTTCATAATCCAATAAACCCTAACTTAGAAAAAAAAAAAAAATATATACATGTATACGTGTAATTTTATTTCATTTTTTTGTTTTTTATTTTATAAATCTTTGTGAAAAAATTGAAAAAAAAACGAGCTGGCTCGAGCCAGCTCGAGTTCGGCTCAAACATTTACGAGCCGAGCTCGAGCTAGACTTTTCAGTTCGACCAGAAAAACGAGCCAAGCCCAAGCTGGCTCGTTTAATTTCGAGCTCGAGCTCAGCTTGGCTCGGATTGACTCGTATACAACCCTAATACTAATTCGCTAATTCAGGTAATATTTAGTTGCACATTCAAAAAAAAATAAAAATAAAACAATACAAATAATTCCAATCCAAGGCGGTCTTCCTTTGGCCAATAGATTATTCTTCCCATGGTTTATACATAACCACCCCACCCCCTACCCTCTGCCCTACCCCACCCCACCTCTACCCTATACCTAACCTCTTTATAAACCCCACCTTCTCCCTTCACAATCTCTCCACCCACCTTCCACCACCTCTAACCCACCGTATCTCCGCCGTCCGTACACCCCAACATCCTTAAAACCAACAAAAATGGAGTCTTTAACCACCAGAAGGCCTTATTTCGTTGAAGTAAATAATGGGTTAGCATCAATTTCTGATTTTGAAAGTGGGTTATTGTCATCTCCGTCGTCTTCATCGGAAGATAAGCACCTGATATCCAGACCGTTGTACTCACCGAGAAAAGCTAGTATTGGAAACCTGTCTTATGCTTGTTCTCCTAGATCTGGAAGGGTTAATGTTGTTGGACGATTTGATGAACAGCCTTATTTTTTGGATGCTTGTTTTCTTTGTAAGAAACCGTTGGGTCATAACAGAGATATCTTCATGTACAGGTAATACTATATTGATTGATACAAGATTGTTTTTGAGTTTTATGTTTTATTTATTTGTTTGTCAATTGAAGATCTATTTATATGAGTTTTGGGGGTTTTGTTACTTATTATTATTGTTTTTTTTATAAATTTGTTACTAGTTTTGGATGATCTGTCTGATTTAAGATATTATCACTGTAAAGGGAAAATTGCAGGGTCCTTTTATTCACATCTAAATGTTCAAATAGAGACTTGAGTTGTCTAAAAATAAATTTGTTTAATAAAAGAGCCAGAAGTTTACTTATGGAGCTCAGGCTGGTTTAAGCGAGACTATTTTTTTTTACACAATATAGTTTTTTTTGTTGTAATACTTATACTTACTATTATATAAAAATTTATGATAAAAATTTTCTAAAAAATGTATGTTTTATATCGAAGACCTATGGCTGAAAAGTCATGGGTTTGATTCTTGAGAGCGCCGAGTTTTACCGATTATTCCATTGTTGTGCTTTTGGGCGGGTGGATAGTCGGGTTTTTCCCGGAACCTGGTGAACTTGGTGAAACATAGAGCTCCCTTACATGTCTGGCGGGTGGCGGGTGGAAGGGGTCCTGATTTGACTGACTAGGGACTCCGAAGGGGATTCTTGGTGAATTTCGTTGGCAGTAAAAAAAAGTGTAGGATTTACTTTTTTTTTTTGTGTAATTACTCTAAAAGTATTTACTCTACTAGAGTAATTACACAATTCTTTTTTCAATTTTTTTTTTAACTAAAACACATGTCTAGCAATGTAAAAAAGTTTCAAAAAATAAAAAAAAATTCCCTGCTTCACATCTCCATTAAGACTCATTTGTTAAGACCCATTTGTAGTTTTCATAAAATAAATTTTTTTAAATATATAAAAAATAATTATAAACCTATATATAAATTAACTAATACTATAGTAAACGAGCCAGCCTCGAGCTCTAGAAATCGAGTTATAAACGAGCTGAGCTCGACTCATACAGGTTGAGCTCAGCTCGTTTACCGCCCTGGCTCTGTTTGTCTATTTCAGATCAGTAGGTTAGATAAACTTAAAAAAAACCAGCACACTACAAATAAAATCTTATGATTTATAACAATTTTCTGATCTGTTTCTTGATGAATTATGCAGAGGGGACACACCATTCTGTAGTGAAGAGTGTAGAGCAGAGCAGATAGACATTGATGAAGCCAAAGAGAAAACCAAACATCTTTCTTCTTCAATGAGAGCTTTAAGGAAGAAAGAACAGACTGAAACTTCACCAAATAATAAAACCTCTAAAAATTACTCTTTTCACTCTGGTGCAGTTGCTGCTGCTTAAGGGTTAAGAAGTAATTTCATCCTAAATCAAGGGGTAAAAAGGAAATTTTGTCCACTTATTATTGTAGTAGTATGTGGATGGTTCTTAGAAAGAACCGGTATTATTTTTTTATATATTTTTTTATTTTTACTTTTTTTATAGTTACTTCTTTCTACTGGGGTTTTTTTACCGTGGTAAAAAAGTTGATGTATGAGAAATATAATGAAATGGGAACAAAGGTTGTTAAGAAGCCTTTCATGCGATGTTAATAATGTAACTTTTTTTTTTATATGAAAGTAAACCAAGTTTTGGGTAGAGATGTTAATAATGTAACTTGTTTACTCGATTGGTAAGTGGGTGATAACTCTTTTTGTGGTGAGGGTCTATCTTTCAACTCTCTTTACCTTAACCAACAATCAATCACGTACACCTTAGTTTGTTCTTTTGTCACGTACACCTTTGTTTGTTATTTAGGGCAGCTGGTACACAGTCGGGTACCCATTTCGGTTACCCCCTACCCATGCCAACACCGCCGCTCCATTGGCTTGTACCCGAATGGTTCCACCACTGGCTCTGATGGGTTTCCAACAGGTAGTTGACTTGGCTACTGCTTGGGGTGTGTTCCTCATTGAGCACACCGTCCGCCCTTAGTCTTCCCTGGAGGGGGTTATGCGACACGTGGCGGAGGGGATCACAAGAGAGTGTAGTGATTATGGGGGGTTATATACGGAGCTGTACATCTCTCTCATAACCCGGGGTGAAAAATATCACAGGTGACAAAAAAAATTAGCCATAGAGCCCTGGGGGTATACTCGGGCGTTATGGCCGTTATCACGCCATTATAACCCCTGTTACGGAGGGTCTAAGAGTGAGGTTCTTTGAATTTGTTAAACCTTTTTATTAAACTATTAATATACATTAAATTATAAGAATATTAAATGTTATACTATTTATTAGCTACATAAAAGTTTTTTACTTTTCACAATTCATAACAAAACTTTTATATTTTACAATTTATCCTCTTAGATTTTTACTTTTAAACATATATCATCTTTCTTTCTTTTCACATTTATGTTAGTTATAAAACTTTAGGTTTGCTACATGAAATATTTTGGGTTTGATTTACATATGTGATTTACGATTACAACTATTGTTTTGATTTGGTCGTTGATTTTAGAGAGTTTGGGAAATTCGGTGACCAAAGGAAGTGAGGGTTCACAATTATAAAAAAAGATGATTTTGACTTGTCTTGTATTTTATGCCATTGTGGTATAATAATTTAAAATGATTGATAAAGATATTTATACTAAATCGCTTTCAAGTGGTTTCATTTCTCATATGACATTTAAAAAAAAAGATTGAAGATGACATTTAAATTAAAGATTAATTACAAGTGGTTTTTGTCTATGATAGATTGAAAAAGACATTTACCATACTATAGTAACCTTACAGTTTTTCTGTTCCTATATAATGCATACATATGAATTCTTCATTCTTCCATGTTGTGAAGTGCTTCAATATGTTATATTTATTTAATTTTATAAATTTATATTTAGGATACGTGTTATTTAGACGTTATATTGAAGGTCCGGGAAAAAAATAAGCCACGTAATGACGTAAACACTACATAAGCACTTATTTACCTTATTCTAATGACACCCTTCTATTGTGGTCCTATGTCCCTAGCGCTCCCTTCACGTTTTCCTATGCAATGCAACGTTTCTCTTTCTTCTTGCTCATACCCGTTTCCCAAAGCCTCCACCCCACTTGGATCAGTGTTCACTATCTAATCGGTGGTGACGTGGCATCAATGATGCCCCATTAATATGACCTTAGGAACACGAAGGAAGAACAAAATTACAAGTCTAAAGCTACGATGTAATAGTGGATGGTAGTCGGGTATTGACTATCGAGTGGTACGTGGTTGTTAAGTTGGTAGTTAGGTCAAACTAAATTTATATTTGAAGACATTTTTAATTTAAGACATTTTTCATTTTATTGTTTTTCTTAATATGAACATTTAATCAACTTAGATGAATTATTTCGGTATGTTAAATATTTTATCAACTTGTCAAAAATAACATCACTTCCAAATATTGAAAAAAAAAAAATTATATATTATATTTCATCTATGAAATTTGCTTTCTTCATTGTGTAATACAATTAGAACATAAGCAATACATGAATGTTTATGAATAAAGCAATACATGAATGTTTATCAATGATAAGCTAAAGAAGACATCAAATGTGTCCAACACAACATAAATATGGAAATATAACCAAGAAATAGACAGTCCCAAAGGCTTTCAACCCACAAGTCCACGAACTCGATTGTTTCCCAAACGTCTAGCTTTGTATGAGCCCCACGGACCACGGGAAGGCGGATATGTTGATTGAGGAAGCACGTCGATAACTAGCTTCATACCACCGATTTTACAATGTTTTCCAACACCACAAATGTACCATTTTCTTCCTGGGGTAGTTAATGTCACCACATCATAACCACTAGATAGAGGTACACTAGAAACCGGAATGGTACATTGTTGGAAGTCTGTTCCGTTGACTTTGTATATGTTATGAGTCCCCACCGGGTATTTAAAAACTACATCAAGATTAGTTTGTTAGAAACAAAGTAGCCAAGAAAAAAAAAAGAATTACATTGAAATTCGTTGTTTATTATATAAAAACTAAGTTTCTTTCTTAGAAAATGTGAATTTGACTTTTCATATTGTTGTGAACCTAACGGGAGGTTCTCATATGTCAATATAAGTGTTTTTTCTTAAAAAAAAAAATCAAGATTAGGGATGGTTTAGTATACCAAGTTTGTCTCCGACAACAAACTCCTTTCCTTTGGCCCAAGCTTGGTAATCGAAATTCAAAGTCCAACCATAATCATCTCCGACGATGAACATCTTTCCAGTCGGTACAGGCTCAAGTGAAGGTGCTGATACAGGTGCTGGCATAGGTGGTATCGGTAACCAGCTGGCCAAAACATTAATAACTAACTTCATTCCACCTGTCTCGCAGTGTCTTCCAACACCACAAATGTACCATTTTTTTCCAGGCGTAGTAAGTGTTACCACATCATATCCACTTGCCAAAGACTCGTTGGTAGTTGGCACTACACATCCTTTAAAACCATTTTCGTCGACTTTGAACACATTGTGTTTTCGACTGGGTACTTGAATACTGCACAGAGAAATATCATTAGTTCTTATTAGTGATGGATAAGTATGATGTGAACAAGCGAACCATTGTTCAAAACACACCATATTTCTCCTAAAACATATTTGTATCAAATCATTTGAAAGAGCTATCTACGATGATCATTAATTATCATTTCTACATAAATGATTTACATACCAAGTTTGTCTCCGACAAAGAACTCCTTCCCTTTGGCCCAAGCTTGGTAATCGAAGTTGAGAGTCCAACCATAGTCATCCCCGACGATGAACACCTTTCCAGACGGTATAAGGCTGGGTGCGGGTGCTGGTACAAGTGCTGGCATAGGTGGTATTGGTAACCAAGACAAAACATCAATGACCAACTTCATTCCACCTGCGTCGCAATGTTTTCCAACACCACAGATGTACCATTTCTTTCCTGGTGTAGTAAGTGTTACCACATCATATCCACTTGCCAAAGATTCGTTGGAAGCTGGCACGACACATTCTTTAAAACCATTCCCATCAACTTTGAACACATTGTGTTTTCCGACTGGGTACTTGAATACTACACAAAGAAGTATCATTAGTTCTTATTAAAGATAGACAAGTATGATTCGAACAAGCGAAACCATTGTTCAAAACATACCATATTTTCTCCTAAAACATATTCGTATCTAACCATTTGAGAGAATTATCTAGGATGATCGTGTTTGACATAAGTTCATACATCACCATAATTATCATTTCTACATGAATGATTTACATACCAAGTTTGTCTCCGACAAAGAACTCCTTCCCTTTGGACCAAGCTTGGTAATCGAAGTTAAGAGTCCAACCATAGTCGTCTCCGACGATGAACACCTTTCCAGACGGTACAAGGCCAGGTGCGGGTGTTGGTACAAGTGCCGGCATAGGTGGTATTGGTAACCAAGACAAAACATCAATGACCAACTTCATTCCACCTGTCTCGCAATGTTTGCCAACACCACAAATGTACCATTTCTTTCTGGTGTAGTAAGTGTTACCACATCATATCCACTTGCCAAAGACTCGTTGGAAGCTGGCACGACACATTCTTTAAAACCATTCCCATCAACTTTGAACACATTGTGTTTTCCGACTGGGTACTTGAATACTACACAAAGAAATATCATTAGTTCTTATTAAAGATGGATAAGTATGATTCGAACAAGCGAACCATTGTTTAAAACATACCATATTTTCTCCTAAAACATTTTTGTATCTAACCATTTGAGAGAATTATCTAGGATGATAGTGTTTGACATAAGTTCATATATCACCATAATTATCATTTCTGCATAAATGATTTACATACCAAGTTTGTCTCCGACAAAGAACTCCTTCCCTTTGGCCCAAGCTTGGTAATCGAAGTTGAGAGTCCAACCATAGTCATCTCCGACGATGAACACCTTTCCAGACGATACAAGGCCGGGTGCGGGTGCTGGTACAGGTGCCGGCATAGGCGGTATCGGTAACCAAGGCAAAACATTAATAACCAACTTCATTCCACCTGTCTCGCAATGTTTTCCAACACCACAAATGTACCATTTCTTTCCGGGTGTAGTAAGTGTTACCACATCATATCCACTTGCCAAAGACTCATTGGAAGATGGCACAACACATTCTTTAAAACCATTCCCATCGACTTTGAACACATTGTGTTTTCCGACTGGGTACTTGAATACTACACATATAAATATCATTAGTTCTTATTAAAGATGGATAAGTATGATTCGAACAAGCGAACCATTGTTCAAAACATATCATATTTTCTCCTAAAACCTATTTTTATCTAACCATTTGATAGAACATATCTATGATGATCATTTTGACATTTGTTCATACATCACCATAATTACTATTTCAAGATAATGCTTTACATACCAAGTTTGTCTCCAACAAAGAACTCCTTCCCATTGGCCCACGCTTGGTAATCGAAGTTGAGAGTCCATCCATACTCGTCTCCAACAATGAACTCAGTTGCTGAAACAGAAGTAGCAAGAGTTGCAAGCAGACCTATGAATATAACTATGTTAGTCACCATTGTAGATGGTTTATAGGTATTGTTTTGTTCTTGCAAATGAAGTAGGTCTTAATTCTCTATTTATAGTATATCTTGTTTCACATAAAACACAACACTTTGATCTTGACAAACTTTTGAAGCGGCTATGGACGGCAGGCATGGTTAAATATGAAATAGACTTTAATTGTGTAGAAATCGAAGTACGCATATAACTGATATTAATTTTACGTAATGAAACATCACATTTAAGAAAAACTTTTTTTTTTTTTTTGTAAAAATTTAAGAAAAACTTGTGTTGTCCTCCCCTTTAACGAACATCATATTCTTCTGTTCTTTCCTTTTTTCTCTTTGTAATTTTACAAATATGTAATTTGATTATTAGAAGGATTAAAAATAAGTGAATTTATTCTATTTATAGTGGGGGCCTGGGGGCGTGACTTTGCGGGCTCAAGTTTAGAATAAATGAGTTTGGGCCAATTACACATTAGACTATTCGTTGTGACTCGCGAGCCACAATCCTTTTCACGTGGATCGCTCGGCCCATAATAACTCCAAGTGACCGTTGGCGCAAGCGAGTTCGCGTGAGCTAGCGAGGCCACATTCAAAAAACTAGCCGTTGGCTGCAAGCTGATAAAAAATGGCAAACCAAAACCAAAATCCAAATCCAATCCCGCCCCCAGTAACCCGTGTGCGACCACCAAGCTGGAACGTGGAGGAAGAACTCGCCTTGGTCAATAGTTATATTGGTATTCAAGAGCAAGGAGGAATGGTGCGATCGAAAACTTTTTGAAAAGCAGTTGTCACAAGATTCAATGAGCAAATAGGTGAAAACAATCGTTCAACTGACGGGATATATGGAAAATATGTATCTTTAAAGTCGAAGTGCACAATATTTGAGCACTTCTACTTAAATGCGGTGAACGAGAATCCGGGTTTAAACGATGATGAGTTGATTGAAGTGGCTCGTAACCAATACCGAAACATATACAATGATAACTACCCGAGGGTTGAGGTTTGGAGAGCTATGAGAGGACGATTTCTAATATAGTCGTGTTTCTACTATTTACTTATGTTTTTAAATAATGGTTTAAGGATTGATGTTATTTTATGCTTTTTATGTAGTGTTTATTTTAAATTTTATGCAATATAGTGTTTTATAAAAAAATTACAAAAAAAAAAACATGATAAAGTCCTCGCTCACCTTGAGCCACAACAAGATCAAGTGAGCAGGATTGACACTTTAGCCATTGCCATATCAGCGCCCAGTTGTTCTGTTTTAATAGGATAAAGTCTTCGCTCACCTTGAGCGACAATGGACAGTCTTATAATTGAACTTGCAAACATGTTCTGATAGATTGGTGGTGTCGGTTGATATATTCTTAAAAGCAGGGGCACAACTTCATAGGGGCAGGAGGGGGGCGTCCGACCCCTCGAAATTTTCGCTCAGAAGTTCTGATTATATAGTATCCGTATATTTTTTTTGATATATTCGGTTTCGACCCCTCATAACCGGTGACTTTCGAACCTCCGAGATTCTCTCAAGATTCGCCACTGCTTAAAAGTGACATGTTTTGCATAAAAATATAAAAATTATATACGAATTAGAAACTATATACAATAAAGTTTTCACGTTTAAACATACTTCATTTTTGCATGTGAAAAGAAGATCACACCTTAACTTCATTAAGTGTACGTTAATATGTTATTTATGAGTGCATGCAAGAAAACAAGTGCTACTTACTAGAGCCAAGATAAATTTAACTAAATTTAGCACCACATTTAAATCGTTTATAATTATCCACTCAAATCGCCTAACTTGCCCTGTACACAAGTTTGGCTCTCACGAAATTCCCAACATCAGTTTAAAGTTTAAGCTTTGTTTTCAAACATTGTGGTAAAATAGTTAGCAACAAGGTCTGGTGAATGTTTCGATGGTTACAATGACATTGAGAGCCACAAAATGTGCATTGAACACCATTGTGACGTGTTTAAATGTGTGGAGGCCTTCTTTTATATAAACAAACAAAACCGATCACAAGAAGAAAATCTTTGTCTTCAAATAGAATCTTTAGCCGATTTCGAACCTAAATTCCCAGCTACATACAAAACTGAGTATTAATGACTATAAATCGTGAGTGAAAAAATAGTGGTTAAAAATGTAGGATACATTATGGAAAGTTTCTACGGCCGAGAAAATCAACCGCATAAGATCTTCAACACCAAGGGGTTTATGGTGTGGTCTAGTGATATCCTAGTCAGTGACAGACCTACATACATCCAAAGAGGGGCGGACACCCCTCTAAAAAGAAAAATTAGTGTAATTTGTAGACAAAAATCTCGACCGCACCCTTAAAAGTTTGATTAAACCCTCGATCGCCTATCAAGAAAATAATTATTGGATCTGCCACTTATCCTAGTGTGTAGAATGGTGCCGCTCACTAAGAGGCCTCATTCGAGCCCCATGATGACAATGATGTAGAATTATGAGTAAATTAGACTCTGTTGTAACAAAAAACCATGATCTTTAAAGACTGAATTACGAATAGCTTAAAAATAAATACATGTTTTTCACTTGTGAAAACACTTGGGAGGACCAAATCATAATGCAATTGCCGTCCACACCGGTTCCCTAGCTACTTTCTATTTCCATATCAACTCTAAAAGATATATAAATAGGCAACAATCATATAGCTTTTATATCATATTCTTAACAAACAAAGAACACTTATTAGAGCTCTAAAAAGATATAACTTGTTAGAAACCTCAAAAATGGCCTCATCTCATTCGACAATCGTGTTCGTTCTTGTAACACTCGGTGTGCTTTCCACTTTTGTTTCTGCAACAGAATACATCGTCGGGGATCAAAGCGGTTGGACTCTCGACTTTAATTATCAAACATGGGCAAAGGATAAAGTTTTCGTCGTCGGAGACAAACTTGGTATGTTATACACACACATATAGCTTGTTTTATATCGTTTTCTTGTATTCGATTCCTGCTTCTTGCACCATGCTTACAAACTGATCTTTTTGTCATCCTCTATGTAGTATTCAATTACGCCTCGGGCACCCACAATGTGATGAAAGTCAACGGCACTGGTTTCCAACAATGTTCCGCTTCATTTGCTAATGGAACATTGACAAGCGGACGAGACGTGATCACCCTTCTGACTCCAGGAAGGAAATGGTACATTTGTGGTGTCGCGAAGCACTGTGAGTTGAGAAATATGAAGCTTGCCATCACGGTTCTACCACAAACAATGGCTCCTGCTCCGACTCCTGCTCTAAGCCAATATGCGTCGTCCACAATGGCAGCACCAACATCTTACGGGCTTGTAGTTGCATTGTTCGGCGGTCTTGTGTCGCTCTTGGTTTAAAATGTCTTGTTTTTATAACCTTCAATTATTTGTTATTTAATTTTTTGAGATGTGTTTTCACCCAAATGTTATATGGGTTTAAAGATAGTTGAAAAGCAATGACAGGTCAACCCAACCAATATTATCACGAATCTAAACGATTTTCGACCAACATTTTCTCGACCCAAACTTTTGTCTTACATCCAAATTTCTAATCATACATTACACAAAATGAACAGTCAAAACCTTCAAGGGGGTGGCACAGTCGTAAACGCTTAACCCCCTTGAAGGCCACATGTTCAATGTAAGTAGCTTTTTACCTGATCTCATAGGTTAGCGCGCTGCGTATTGGTAGTGTTCCGTGAGTTCCCAGTAACAGGTTTTCAAGGTTACTTATAGAAAAAGAAAGAAAATGAACACATAGAAGAGAGAAAAAAGATGTAAAGCCATTTAAAGTGAGCAAAATCAATTATATACAGGGGAGAAAGAACAATTAGAAGCAGAGTAAAGCAACACAGACGTTACCAATTCATTAGCATATATTTCGTTTTGGTTAGTTACTGCTTGAAGTTGTCATAGATGTCTCGTAAGTGTCTTGGGAATCAAACTAAAAGATGACTGACCCGTAATGTTACTGTAACAACAGCAGCTGTTCATCATCTGCCTGCAACTCACTGAGCCGTTTCTTTGCATAAACGGTGACTATGATTGTACTAACAATCGTTATAACAAACCCACAAACTGTGAACACAATCTGAAGGGGTGCAAGTGATCTTTTTTCTTTCGAGGCATCTGCCAAGGTTCGTATCATTATACCCCTGCAAAAAATGAACAAATAATAAGATTTTTTTAGATCCCAGATCGATAGTATAAAGCATGGTTTTAAAAGGCGTGAGGTGAACTGAAAAACGTCTCAGGGGCTTGAGGTGGCGCGTCATGTACTTTTTGGTGACGCCTCCTAGAGGAGGCTGATACGCGATAACAAAAAATAAAAGAAATAGTGAAAGGCTTACTTGATACCAAAAAAGAAAAAAAAAGTTTGTATGTCAAAACATATTGAGAGAAATAGCAGCTTTTGGTTGTACATAGTGCAACTCCTTGCTTACGTAATGCTATCCTCAGCTTTTGACGTAATTGTCTCAAGATCACCTCGCGCTTTTTGTAACCAAGGTAAAAAAATGCAAAAAAAATCTTACGTGTAAATTGCTACAAAAATCTCTGGCACCATCCCGACAAGCGTTCCAATCAAGTAAGGAACATACTTAACACCAGTAGCAACAGCGCAGTAGTTGAAAATAGCGTATGGAAACGGGGATATCCTTAACAACGTCACAGCTCTAAACTGATCATATGAATCTCCTTCACCTGCTAACCGAATAATTGAAGCTTTATTTGGATATTTTTCTAACCAAGCCTGCATAACATACAAAAAGAACACCTTAAGCTATCATAGATGGAGAATCAAGATTATTTTAACGATAGGAGAGTATATACTCACTTGAATCTTGTGGTAAAACAGGGAACCAATGAAATAAGGAAGTGATACGCCGATACTAACACCACAAATTATCAGTAAAAATCCCAACCCGTAACCGAAACTCAGCCCTGCAACCCACATAGAGGGAGTAGATGGTATAAACACGCACGGAAATATTGCCACTGAAGAAAATATTATCACTGCTAACACAGGCTTGCTGAATGTCTCGGTTTCCCAATTTAAAATCGGTATAACCTCCTGAAATATATGCACATAAATTAAATCAGATCGAGTAATCGTTGTCATAACCTGAATCTTAATTCTAGCATCTAGGTCATCTTTGCCTATAAATAACTGATAACTGAACCAAATGACTGAGCAACCAAGCCGGTTACTGCTACAACCCGAATAACCGAACTATAACACATTTGGTTTAAAAAAGTGAGCCTTAGAAGTGTCTAGGCTCAAGGGAGCAACAAGGCACAAGCCCCTGCGCTTTTGGTAGCATAAAGCGCAATTTCTTAACAAAGAATGACCCTGAGGCACGCACCTCATATATTTCCCAAATTTTTGTTCAACACGTTGTTGTACATGTATGTAATTTCCATACTAAAACATAAATAAACCTTACCTATCTCTAACTACTGCGTAAATGACGCTAGCAACCTATAGGAAATATATATAAAAAAAATTACATAATTATTTTGCACTTGGCGCCTCGGTTTTAAACCTTGTCAGTGTTTGTCGCTTTTTAAAACCAAGCTATGGATAACTAACTACCTGATAACCGAATCGAACAACCAATTCAGTTACTGTTAGTCTGTTACGAACCGAACAACCGAATTAGAATTCAGTAATAAACTTCTGTGTTGAACAATCATTGTCGAATTTTAGGGCTTTAAGGATTAATGCATATTAAATATGATTAACAATAACAATAACAATGCAATTGTAACAAAATATAATAATAATAATAATAATAATACCTTTTCCATTAAATAAGGACCAATCCAAACAAAGAAACAAAACCCTAAAACCACCAAAAACAGAACCAGAAACACAAGCTTCCCCCACCACCAAAACGACCACCAGATACTAGTACAGTCAGCGGATGACGAAAACGACGTCGTGGCAACACCACCTTCAGGTGACGTGATGATGACGTAATGAGGGTTGTGGTCTGTAACTTGGACTTTAAGTTGTGAAGTTCCTGCATTGGTTTCGATCGTCATGATGGTTGTTTGGTGATGAGATTGGATTTGACGGAGCCCTAGAATTTGGGGGTTTTATAAAAACAGAGGTTATAATTATAATGTGTCAGTTGAAAGAGAATAAGGAAGGAAATGTGGATTGAAAGAGATATTATTAGTGACGGATTTGGTTATGGCGTCCTGATTGATGCTACCATGCTTGTGACGTTACGGATTGGAAACGTTGTGTTTTTTTTGTGACGGTGTGTCATCCACCCCATGGTTTGTATTGGTTATTTGGTTTATTTTTTATTTTTTTTAAGTGGAAACGCATGCCAAAAAACTACAAGAGAACCAAGTCATCAACATGTTTTTGTTTCCTGTTAAACCTTGCTCCTTGACGTCGGAAGCTATCAGTTTTCTAACCAGGGTCCAACGGGTTATCCATAGCAATGTCTCGACTACATGAGACAGAGGTTTGTGTTTAGTAGATTAGGGTTTGCATTTCAAAAACGGGTGACGGCGTAGCTTGTTGCCAATCTGCTTGCTATCTTGATATAACTTTTATGTTTATGAATTGGAATTTTATGTAAAAAAATGCCTATTGAAACCGACTATACAATTTAAAATCTAACCCGTAAAAGTCTTTTGAATGGCTTTTTACAAAATATAGGCCATGTGAGTTGATGCAGCCCTATACAACTTTCAACTACCTACATGAGGAGAGTAGACCCAATCAATGTTGCAAAAGTCGCTAGGCGCTCTCTAGTCGGAGTCGGGAGTCTATCGTGTAGCGATTACTCGGGAAGTACTCGGCCTTCGAGACCTTGTTTTACAACATTGGGCCACATACAGTCCGCTATCATGTTATAGAGTATCGACTATTGTGTCTTTTAATTTCCAGACTCCCAGTTTCTGAATCGGGAAACTTTCAATTTGATTCAAGAATCATGATTGTGGTTGAAGCTTCATTTGCAGGAGGTTTCAATGGTGGTAGTTTTGGTTGTGGCTGAAAATTTATGACACGACTCGTTTAAACAACATAACTCGGTTAGTGTTTTGCCTGGTTATAAAGGGGTCAACACGATTAAGACGTGTGTAAAAGGGTTATAGTGTTTCGCCTGAACCAATTTATGACACACATAACACATATAACTTAAAGTGTTAAACATGTTAATAGGTAGACACAATCTTGCCTGTATATAAGGTAAATTAGATTTATTTTAATAATCTAGACTATAGTTTATTGGTCGATAGTACGACTATGTTACGGACAAGTGAAAGGTGTAAAAATGTTGTTACTTAGGTGGTGTTTGTTTTCTTACAAGAAGAGCTTTTGGCCTCTTATGTCTGCACCACACAGACACGGCAGACATTGAGGTGTAACAGACCGTTTGTTTTTGAAGACATTGGCTTAAAAAACATCTGCCATTCCTCTTCTTGGGGAAGACATTTTTCAAAACTCTTCTCCACCTCTTCTCACTTCTCTCAAAACACCAGATCTTCCTTCACCCCCTCATCCCCTCTCCTTCACGCAAACCCTAGCTCCTTCACCCCTCATCTCCTCCCTAGCTCCTGCACCCCCACGAGTCCCTCCACCACCGTACTCCTCCTCCTCCCTCTTCCTTTTTTCCCTCAGCCCGTCTCCTCCTCGTCCCTCCCTCCTCCGCTTGCGTCCTCCCTCCTCCTCCCCTTTCCTTCTTCCCTTAGCCAGTCTCTCTCCAGATCTGCAGCTTAACGGAAAACTAAATTCTAACTTTGTTATTTTTCGTTTTCAAAGGCAATTCCACTTTAACGGAAAACTAAATTTATTTGCCACTAACTTTCATTTATGTCCATTTCAAAAAGAGAAAATTGCTCGAATAGTCCCTGTGGTTTGCACAATTTTCACCTATAGTCCCCAAAGTTTCTAAAATTACAGGTATAGTCCTGAAACAGTGACTCTTTTTAACTCGGATAGTCCCTGGAGCGAACTGAGGTTAAATAATCTAGTTAAGTGGGTGTGAAATTACTAAAATACCCTTACTTTAATAAAAATAAAAAAATCAATTAAATAATAAAATAGAAAGAGGACCCACATAACCCCTTAGCCAATCATGTGTCTCCAACAATCCTTAGTGGGCCCACACACTTCATCTTCCCCACCCCAATCACCTTCATCTTCCCCATTCCCACCACCACCACCAACACCACCACCAGGGGACTATTCAATCAACGAAAACCAAGCTAAATATCTAATCCAATCAGCGAAAACCAAGAAAAATATTTAATCGAGTCTTTTTTCTTCATCGAGACCAGCCAAGATCTCAGTTACCATTCCAATCGTTTTGCTTCTTTTTTTAATCATCTTCTACCCCTATTCATCCCAACCCGCAAAAAAGTCCTACCTGCGGAGAAAAAATGTATAGAATAATTCTACAATTCGTTGGAATTCAAAGCAAGGAAGAGCACAGGGCCTAATGCATAAGATCTATTAACAATCGAAAGAATTGCATTTACTAATTCCATGATCCAGTTCCCTATGGTGTTGAGTCTAAATTCTTTTCTCTGAAGCTGCTAAATGTGGTGCTGATTATTGAGGAATGAGGATATAATCTTTGCTATGATTTTTATAATATAGTAATCTGTTAGTTTCTAAATTAACGTGTTTGATCCGAACCTAATTTGGTAAAAGGTTGTGGGGCTAAGGGTTGAAAAATATGGGTGGAAATATGGTGGTGGTAGTGGTGGGGAAGATGAAGTGTGTGGGCCCCACTAAGGATTGGTGGAGACACATGATTAGCTAAGGGGTTATGTGGGTCCTCTTTCTATTTTATTATTTAATTGATTTTTTTATTTTTATTAAAGTAAGGATATTTTAGTAATTTCACACCCACTTAACTGGATTATTTAACCTCAGTTAGCTCCAGGGACTATCCAGTTAAAAGAGTCACTGTTTCAGGACTATACCTATAATTTTAGAAACTTAGAGACTATAGGTGAAAATTGTGCAAACCACAGGGACTATTCGAGCAATTTTCTCTTTAAAAAAAAAAGTCGGTTGTATTGTTAGATATGTGGAATAGCATATAAATATCTTTTGTTGCGTTAAAAGTAAAAATTGCAATGTTATGATTGGAATACAAAAAAATCACTCACAACTTCATTAGGGTAGAAAAAGTTGGGTTTTTTTTGTTAGACTAAGATTGTCCTTGTCAAGCGAATTGAAAGTTGATATTGAAGTGATTACATTTAATAATGTCAAAATCTGTTGTGTCATTTATATTATTGAATATCTTACATTTAATCATGTTAAATGTGTCGTGCTATTGGCTTATTAACCAAGTAAGTGTTAGTTTTCAAGATCAGGAAACATTTAGTTAAACATGTTGCGTCCGGATTCACTATTTGTGTTAAAAAGTGTCGTTTCGAACACAACATAGTGTGTTTTGCAACCTATGGTGGATTGGTGGCGTTGGTCCAAAGGAGATGGCGGTTCTTGTTGAAGATGCAGGTGGCTGTGTTGGGGAGGGTGTGTTGACTGTTTCTGACTTTGGTGAGCTGCAATTGGAGGTGACTAACATATATATGAAGATGAAGAAAGATTTGTTATTATTATTATTATTGAAGAAACAAGTACCTGAGGGGAACTGGTCTTCGGGATAAGACAAAGAACTTCTTCTGACCTGATTGAACGGGACCTGTTTAGCTACAAAACAGAACACCGTTAGGACTCGTCACAGGATTGGGGGTTTTCCTGTGACCACCCTCCGGCGTGAGAATAAGTATGGCTTTTAAGCGATTGTAAAAAGTATGAAGTATTTGTGAGTCAGTTATAAGTTTTACCTGCGTCCCTATTTATAATAGAAAGTTCTTAACCTCCTATGATGTGTAACCGCCCTCTTCTCTTTGGTTGCTCCACTTTTCTTGGAGATAAGCCATATCGCTTATATTCATATTTATCGGGCTGGCAGTTATGCTTTACCCCTTCCACTTCCTCTAGAAGATGTTCGTTATTAATCAATGCCGATTGCGTGTGGCCATTGGGCCTTACCCATTGGGCCATATGACGTATTGTAGGTATGGGCCAGCTTGGTTAAACTGGGCCCTACCTCGTCATGTCCCCCAGTCTAGTAAGGTGAACGTGTGAACGTTACTAGACTTATAGTAAAAAATAAAAAATCAACAAACATATGTGTAAAGAATAAATGTGACTTAAAAAATCTTAATTGGGATTGGTACCGCATGACTTGTGCACGTGCCAAGGCGTCATTTCAAACGTCCTATCAGCCGTTTATGAACAGTCCGATTGTCAGGGGAAATGATGTTTGGCGGTTCAATTTTGAATTTCAACCGTTGGTAATTTATGCTATAAATTCGCCACTTCAAGGTGAACAATCCACAGTACTTAGCAAATTCCTGCTTTTCCCTCAATAGATTATTACCCCTGAAATGGCTCCCAATACCGGTTCTACACGCACAGTCACGAGTGTTGCCGAGATTCACTGCATGTGGTCGTTAACGGTACTTGAATCCTTCTTAAACGACTACAAAATTCCGTCTGAATGGAATCTTGTACTTCCGGGTAAGGACGACATTGCTTTTCCATTGAAGGAAGGGAAACTGACTCTGTATGCCGAGTTTTTCACCTTTTCCCATTTCCGTCTTCCTGCCACGAAGTTTCTTTGTGACTTACTCTCATATTATGAGGTCAATATTTCTCAACTTCATCCGCTGGGGATGATCAAGATTCGTCACTTTGAATTTTGTGCTCTAGGTTTGGGTATGCCGCCCAAACTGGAAATTTTCCGTGCGTTGTACGTTCTGAAGTTCAAAGGAGAGTACTTTACCTTTGATCGTCGACCCGGGGTCTTATCCTGTATAGAGAACTTCCCGCAGAGTGTGAGGGATAAAGAGTGGAGGAGGAAATTTTTCTATATTGATGCCCGTGTCTTTCCGGAGAACGCCCCGATTAGGTATCCTGAGGGCAAAACCAAGCTCGCAGATTTGTGCCCCGCTTCGGCGGTATACGAGAAAGATCCCTTGTATGTTGCCCTGACTAATAATCCAACCGAGTGTACTCATATACCGGAACGAGCCATGGTGGCTGTGGGCATGAGCCGACTATGGTTGGATGATACGGTATTTCCTGAGTATCGTCGTGAGGACCAGGAAGGTTGGCAATATTTCGATGTGCTTGATCCTGCTGCTGCTCCGTTACTTACAGAATATGACCGTCCCCTTGGCGCACAAGAGTTGGACGTTTTGAGCCAAACTGTGGCCAAGTTCTATGTCCCAGCGGCGGCCGTGTCAACCGATGTTGCAGGAACTTCTAGGCTGGGCGGTGACAAAGAAGCTCCCATAGACCCAGATCCGTTGAACGTGCGCCGCCTTTGACAGATGTGGCCGGAAAGAAGCATAAGAAACGGAAAGCTACCGCTGGTCTTGATGCTGAGGGATTACTGGCCAAGAGGCAGCAGCTGAGGGAAGCTAAAGAGAAAACCTTGGGTAAGTGTCCCTGCCTATCTGTCCTTGTGCCGTTTGCCTCGTGCATTCATGCGGGTAGTCATGTCTGTTTGTTTATGTGTAGGTGAAAGGCTTGAGTCCGGGGACACCCAGGTAGATGAAGGTTTGTCCGTGGAGTCTCCGCCTGTTTCTACTGGTCAGGCTACCGTCAAGGATGGTAGTGACGTCATTGTTTCCACATCCATGATGACGACCCAATCGTCTACCGTTGCGACGACTGTCGCGTCTGCTGCTGCATCTACAAGTCCTCCCCCCACCATACCTGTGAGCCTTACTGTTGCAATGCCTACTGTGTCGATTCCGCCGTCTACAAAGCCTGTATACTTTGTAGCAAATACTATTGCGGCGCCCAGCGGCCTCTCCCATCAAAGTTTTTCCCAGCTTCTGAAGGATGTTCAACAACATCCTATTAAGTTCTCAGGGGGTTTTCGGACAGGCGTCCAGCATGGTGAAGAATCTTCCTCTTATCCCGGGCCCATGCCACCGAACACGTATTTGCCAGGCATAAACTGGCGGCCGTCCTTGAAGCCGGTCAAATATATGCCCGGGTGGAATGTTGCTGACACCACCCGGCTCATTCATCCGGACGTGGTAAGGCATTGGGCCGAATTTGCTTTCCCCCCAGCTGAGAAGTATTATCTACAGGGGTTAGACAACGCTCAGCTTGCTGAAAACGCCATGGTGTCTGGTGTCGGTACAACGTCATTAGTATACGAAGTGCTTCGCCGGTGGCGTGCAGATTTAGTATATCTTGTCGATCTCCGGGAGAAACAGAGGTTAATGGCATTGGAGAATGAACGGTTGTTGAAGCTTATTGCTGATAAAGAGTGGAGGTGGTCGCCCAGCAGATAGCCGTTGAAAAGGCTGAGGGTGACCGCCAACGGATGGTGACGAACCATACTGATGAGATGCTTGACTGGCGTCGGCGGGAGGATAAATTGAATCAGCATTTGTTTCGCTATGAAGCCAGCATCAAGACTCTGGAGAAGGACTTGGAGGCTGCTAAGAACACTATAGCCAGTAACCAGGCCAATCTGGAAAGATATAATCTGATGGCTGCTGAGATTGAGACATATGAGTCCCGGATTCGCCGTGCTGAGGAGCAGAGGGACGAAACCCTCAAAAGTTTAGCTGAATGCCACAAACAATTGACTGCCGCCAATGATCGCTCAGATCAAGCCGTGAATGCTGCAGACACACTACGGTCCCAGGTAGACAACCTTCAATTGAAGTTTGATGCGATGAGTCAAGAGACGGATTGGTTGATAAGCCGGGCATCCCTGCTTCATGGCGGTATGTCCGGGGCAGCACTGAGTATCAGGACAGATTGAACGCCTTCTATGACGTGGCCATGGAGGCCGGCTATCATGACGGGTTGGCCTATGGTAATCAAGTGGGTCTGGCTGGAAAGAAACTTCCCCCCCCCTACTGCTCAGGAAAAAGCTTTGCCCACCCGGGTTGCTGATAGTCTACAAGCCCTGAGTTCAGACTCTTTGGAGGCCCTGGGTCGTTTGAGTAGCAAGGTTGGTGACGAGGGAGTGTCATCCCTCCGGGTGGAGTTGGAACCATACTTGAGTGATTCTTCTGATGGGGATGATGTCACCTCTAATTAATGTAATCGTAATTTGTGTTTAAGTGATATTATGATGTAATTAAGACTATGTAGTCATCGTATTAATGAAAAAACTTTTGGTTTCCCTTAGTGTTTTCCAGCTGGTTTGTGTGCTTCATTAATGTTGATTGGACAGCCATCATTAGACGTCTATTAATTGAGAGTCATCATTGCGTGACGTCACGACTGCCATGTGTCATAGATTTGACGGCGTGTGTCAGTGAATTAATAACGATATTTACTGACACTGACCTTTGATCTTCTGGACCCATGTATATAAGTCAGGTTCCTTATCAAATTTTCCACTCGAAATTTTTTCCAAAAAAGGTATACTTTTACTGTGTCTATTTATGGCTTCCCACCAAGTCTCTCTGATTGAGCTCCTTCGTGAGCTAGACGTTGCTGAAGGTCTTAAGAATGCTCAGAAGGTGGGCCGACGAGATGGATGAGAGACGTGCAGCTATGGAGGAGTATAATGCCAGAACTGCTGGCTTCGTTCCTCCAAATAAGTATGGATTGACATACTCCAGGGGACCAAGGAGCTTGTTCAATGCTCCGGTTCCATTGGTGAACTCTCCTGAGCATATACCAGGTCCTGATGACGACCTGGAAGTTGTGGGTGTGGAGGACCCTGTTCCAGATGTGCCAGCCGTAGGTGAGGCTCCGTTGATGGCAGAAGCATTCCCGGAGAACCCTGGTGAGGAAGGGGGTGTCGTGCACTTTAATCAGTACTTGATACTTCCTGATTATGCTCCAGACGGTGATCTGCTACATACCCCTGCAGAGGTAGTAGCCATGCTGGACGGCCGTATATGACACGGGCCGGTCTTAGTAGTAGCAATTTAGCCGCATGTGGCTTTTTGTTTGCTTATTTTTGTATAGCGCTTTTGATGGTAGGCTATTTATGTTATGGCCAAGGATTTTAGTCCTGCCACCTACCGTGGGGGAGTTTCGTTTTTTGTAGTGTCAATCCCCGTAATATGTTAATTAATGCAACTGTTTGCTAATGAAAAATGGCCGTGATAGGCGTCTTATTAAATAAAAAATACAAATAGGCTGTGAGGACCAACAGGTCGACTATTACACAGTTAACGCTAAATGTACTAAAAACGAAAAATACAAATAGGCTGTGAGGACCAACAGGCCGACCATGACACAGTTAACACTAAATGTACTGGAGAAAAAATGTTCTTAGTTTGAACTAAACATAACATTTTTTGAGCTGGGCGGCGTTCCAAGTGCGCGGGATGGGTTCCCCTGTGAGTTGTTTCAGGGAGTAGGCCCCTTTTCCCAGCACTTCCGCTATTTCATACGACCCCTCCCAGTTTGGACCCAACTTGCCCTGGGGTTGAGATCTGCTTGCTTCGTTGTCTCGCATCACCAGTTCTCCAACCTTGAAGGATCTTTCAAGCACCCGTTTGTTGTAGTACTTTTCCAACAGTCTCTTGTACCTGGCTTCATTGATGCAGGCTGTATCGCGGCGTTCTTCAAGCCGTTCGAGGTTCTCACGTAGCAGCTGCTCGTTGTCCTCGCCGCCGTTGCTTCTTCGTTGTGACGGGACCATGGCTTCTACTGGTATCATTGCTTCTGACCCGTATGTTAAACTGAACGGTGTTTCACCGGTACTTGTTTTCGGCATGGTCCGGTGAGCCCACAGGACGTGTGGCAATTGGTCGACCCAGGACTTGCCTTCGGCGTCCAGTCTTCTCTTGATCCCATCAAGTATGCTTCTATTCGCCCTCTCCACTTGCCCGTTTCCTTGCGGGTGGGCAACGGATGTGAAAACTTGCTGGATTTGGAGCTCTTTGCACCATTCTTGCAGTGACCTATCTGCGAATTGGGTCCCGTTGTCGCTGACTAAGTATAGTGGGACCCCAAACCTGCACACGATGTGTTCCCATAAGAACTTCTTGATGTTTACTGCTTCGATCTTGGATAACGGCTTTGCTTCGACCCATTTTGTGAAGTAGTCAATAGCAACCACCAGGTATTTTAGCTTTCCCGGTGCCGGGGGAATGGTCCCACCAAGTCTACCCCCCACTTTTGAAACGGCCAGGCCGCCGTCACTGGAATCAAGTCATTTTTAGGCCTGAGAGTATGTGGGGCGTACCTCTGACAACTGATGCACTTCTGTAGTACTTCTACTGCCATGTTATGCATACCCGGCCAATAGTATCCTGCATTTGTTAACTTGGCTACCACTGCTCTTGGTCCGGCGTGTATACCGCAGGTGGCCGCGTGGATCTCTTCAACCAGGAACTTTGCTTCCGACGGGGACACACACCGCAAAGACGGACCCAGGTAGGACTTCCTGTATAAGACACCGTTTTGCATTTCATATTGTACGGCTTTGGTGCGGATTTTCAGGGCTTCCCCTTTGCTTTCAAGTATGCCGTGTTCCAGATATTGCTGTATCGGTGTCATCCAACAGACTTCCGCTGCGTGTACGCTATGCACTGTTGCCTTCTGGGTAGACGGGTGCTTGAGGGTCTAGATGTGAACGTCTTCCTTAGTACCTGATGATGCCAACTTGCTGAGGGCGTCCGCTATATCGTTTCGGTGCCGCCGGACATGTATCAATGTTATCTTCTGGAACTTTGACATCAGATCTTTCGTCTTCTCTAAGTATTTTGACAGTGTGTCGTCCCGGACTTCGTATGATTCATTAACCTGGTTATTCACCAAGAGAGAGTCGACGTGGGCATCTACTTTCTTTGCCCCGAGCGATAGAGCCATCCTCGTACCTGCCAAGAGTGCTTCGTATTCGGACTGGTTATTGGAGCACTCAAATTCGAACCGTAGGGCATACAGGAATCTGGCCCCATCTGGACTGACCAGTAAAAGGCCGGCTTCTGCTCCCTTGCTGTTTGATGAGACGTCAGTGTACAGTTGCCATGCTGGCTCATCCGCTTCTTCTCCCTGGGCGACTCGCTGCTTATTTCCGGTATCTCCTGTCCAGCAGGGATTTCTGTTATGAAGTCAGCGATGACTTGTCCCTTCACCGAGGTTCGTTTTTTAAAGACTATATCCAGTGCTCCCAATTCAATTGCCCATTTGGCGAGTCTTCCTGATACTTCCGGTCTGTTTATTACTTGTGCTATCTGAAAATTGGTTAGCACTTCGACTTTGTGTGCCTGGAAGTAGCGGCGTAGCCGGCGGGATGCGTGAACCAGGGCCAGGACCAATTTTTCCAACATTGGGTACCTGGTTTCTGGATCCGCGAGTACCCGGCTGATGTAATAAATGGGGGTTTGGACCCCGCTTCTTTCTACCAGGAGGACGGCGCTAACCGCATGAATTGCGGCCAGATACATCTTCAGCACCTCATCTTCCTTGGGGGCCGTGAGCGTGGGTAAGTTGCTCACGAACGTCTTCATCTCTTGGAAGGCTTTCTCTGCTTCTGCCGTCCATTTGAACTTATTTTTGTTGAGGCAGTCTTTCAGTGTGGATATGAACGGCAGGGATCGCTCCGCGTGCCGCGCTAAGAAACGATTTATGGCTGCCAGTCGTCCATTCAAGGTCTGTGCTTCTTTCAGTGTTTTAGGTGATGGCATGTTGACAATTGCTGACACCTTCTCTGGGTTAACCTGGAAGCCGTCTTTAGTGACTACTACTCCCAGAAACTTCCCCTCTTCGACCCCAACGAACACTTTCCCGGATTCAGTTTAATGTTGTACTCGCGGAGCTTCTTAAAAGTTTCCTCGATGTCCGCGATCATATTACTCTCATTGCTGCTTTTGATGACTAAGTCGTCGACATAAACCTCCAGATTCCTTCCGATCTGGCCTTCAAACGCTTGATCCATCAACCTCTGATACGTTGCTCCAGCATTTTTCAACCCGAAGGGCATCTTAGTGTAACAGTAGATGCCCGCGTCGGTATGAAAGGCTGTTTTTGTCTTCGTCTTCCCTGGCCATCTTGATTTGGTGGTAACCTTTATACGCGTCCAAGAAACATTTGAACTTAAATGGCGAGAGGGAGTCCACCTTGAGGTCAATCTCGGGCAGTGGGTATGCATCTTTCGGGCAAGCCTTATTGAGGTCTTTGTAATCGACGCACATGCGCCATGTTCCATCATGCTTCCGCACCATCACTGGGTTTGCCACCCAGGTGTGATATTTGGTTTTCCGCAAAATGCCTGCCTCTTCTAGTTTTTTTACCTCTTGAACCACCGCGGCTCTTCTATCCGGGCCAAGCTTCTTCTTTTTTTGTGCTATTGGCTTGACTGACGGGAAGGTGGACAGCTTGTGTTCTGCCTTTGATCTGGAGATTCCTGTCATGTCTGCGTGTTTGAATGCAAAAACATCCAGGTTCTTCTTCAACACTTGCTTCAGTTTCTCCGCGGCCGATAGCGACAAGGTGTCGCCAATCAATACTGTCTGTTCTGGGTGTTCGGCATTCAGCACCCATCTTTCCGGACCCCTGAGCCCCGAGGGAGCTTGGTGGCACGGCTTCTGCTCGATTGTTGAACAAACTTTGTCGCCTGACACGGTTGCTACCCCTTGGGGGGTCGGGAACATCAGAAACCCTCTAGCCGTTGAGACCAAAGCGTCTATTCGGCCCAATGTGTAGCGGCCGATGATCATATTGTACTGTGAATTTGCTGGAATCACCAGGAAGGTAACAAGTATGGTTCTTTCTCTGCGGCCGTCCCCTATGGTGACCGGGAACGTGAGCTGTCCCAAGGGCTCTACACTTTCACCTGTGAATCCTCTTACCGGGCCGCGAGCTGGTTCTAACATTTTCTGGTCCTCTGGCCGCATTCTTCGAAAACAGGGCTCGTATATTAAATCTTCAGAGCTTCCAGTATCTACGAGTATTCTTCTCATGCTGTAGTCGCCGACGGCGGCAGCTATTACAAGGGCTTCCATACTTAATACTTTGTAATGCGGCGGAACCGTCATGACCGCTTCCATCCACGGCTCGAAGCGCTCAAACGTTCGTTTCTTGCTGAACCTGGATTCTACTCGGACCATGTTGATTTCCCACGGTTTTTTACCTGAGGCCTTGTCGCCACCTCCGGATGAGGGTCCTGGCTTTACATCCTTCAGTAGGTGAGCCAATTTTCCAGATTTGACGAAGTACTCAATTTGTCTTCTCAATTGGAAACAATCGTCCGTGTCGTGCCCGGCGCCTTTATGGTAGGAAACATTACTTGGACTTGTCCTGTGACGGTGAGTCTTTGAGTGGCTTCGGGGCATTGAACCTCAAATCTTCAGACTCCAGAATTTGGGACGGCGTTTTTGTCAGATCAGGGTATTCCTGCCTGGGCCTTGATTGGCTTTCCTTTACCTGTGAAGGTATCGCGAGGCCTGTCAGATCTCCGGCGATCATCCCGCCTATCGTCTTTCCTGTCATTCCTGGAATAAGGTTGGCTAGACGACTCGGTTCTTCCTCGATTTCGACCACCTCGGTGGTCCTTGTTGTCATGGGAATCAGAAACTTTAGCGGCTTCTTGATTCTTTCGTACTGCATGGTTCACGGCTATAGATTTTTCTTGTTTCACATATGCCTTTGCTATGGTCATCATTTCATCCATAGTCTGGGGGTATCCTTTCTGTAACAACCCGAGTGAACCCCCAAAATTTTTCGCTCAATATTATTAATATATAATTATAAAATGACCAAAGGTAAATAATAAACCATTTGTTTTGGAACGAAACTAAAACACAACTAATATAAATAAGCATTATACACGTTGCGAGACCGAGCTAAAACGCATTAACGAACCCGATCTGTGTACATGGTGATTAGTCACCATGGGACACATGGCATGAGTGCCATGTGCCCCATGGCACTCTAACTTTAAAACACATACACCCACCCTTTATTGTTAGACAACACATCACCCCACCTCTATATTATAACCGGTGCACATATACCCACCCAACACCCCATAAAACATACAGAGAAAGAAAGAGGGAAACCAAGAGAAGAAGAGCAGGGGACCTCCGCCATCCACGGCGGAGCTCCGGCCGTTCGACAACCAGACAACCAAACAACCAGATCTATCACCCACCATAGATTATTATTCAAGAAGTTAGAGAGAGAGGAACTAGATCGCAGGAAGAGAGAGACACACGTGGGTCTCCGGCCACCGTACACAGCAGAATACTCGACGGCGACCCCTCTGTTCTGATGTTGTTCTATCAGGAGACGGCTGGGTTCTGATTAGGATTCTTCTTCTTTAACAATATCAGGTAGTTTTGTTTCCCTCCTTGTTCCGATCTCTATCATAGGTATAGGTTATAGTTGAGGTTGAAGGGTTGTTCGTTAGCTGAGGGTTTGGTCTGACTTTCCGGTGGTGAATAGGAGACGGTGGAAGGTTGTGGTGATTGTGAGTTGGTGTACGGGTGGTGACAGGAGTTGTCTCGTGAGATGGGTGTTGGTGGCAGTTGGTTGTTGGGTGATTAATGTCGGGCGACAGTTGGTTGATTGGTGCAAGGTTCGGGTCAGAGCTCGGGTTAAACCGAAGTCAACAAAAGTCAACGACGGTCAACAGTCAACCGAGTCAGCAGCAGTTAACCAAATAGTAATCCGAACTAGAGGTATAATCGAAACCCGATCACTTGTCGACTATAGATTTATAATTATAAACCTTTACATATTATATAGAGTCGCGTGTGGGACTTGACGAGCTTGTATGAACCAAAGCCAACTTATGATAAAACAATACTAGTTCGGACACATTGGATTAGAGATGCGATTCTGGACATTGGGAACGAACACCTTAGACTAGAAATGTGCATAGGACAATTGGGAACTTGACATGAAATACTTGAAAGCGTCCGTTATCTCGTGATGTTGGAACTTTGGATTAAAGGTATAAAGGCTTGGATAGTTATGACCTCGACATAGAATACTTGGAGTCTTAAACCATTGTTACCCATATAGATGGACATTCGAACACTTACACTTGACCCTTTAAGTCGGACACTACAACATGAAACTCGGACAATTATATTAGTTGCATTAACATTTGATAGCTTAGAGCTTTGGATATTGAACACTGACTATGACATAATCATGACACGGATTTAGAACTCAAGGCTTTGAACCTCGACACCTTAGATTCGTATCAAAAGGAAGAGACCTAGATGCCAACGACATGAATAGATACTTAGGATTGTGAACTCGACAACTAAGACTCGGACATAACACTACTTAAGTAACATATGAATATACATATATGTTGGGATAGATAAAGATTTGGACTTGAAACATAAGTGTAAAATCTCGACATGTAATATTAACTAGAACCATGATATACGACGCATAAGAATAGTAGAATACGACACTTGGGTCATAAGGGTGGACATAGTTATGACTACTACCTGTTAAGTACAAGCAGATAGGTTGTGGATTATCGGAACCTGAACATAGGCATGGAACTGTAATGAATAAGAACCATACGCTCGAGCTCGTCCCACACGTATAACCATTACGAATGAAACCAAGACTAATACTATTTGTCGACTTAGGGATCGATCAGGAGAATATCGATACAGGATGACAGGCGTCCCGTTTCTTATAAACTATCCGTGTGCTATGTTATCAGGTGAGTTCGTGTACTTCCCCTCTTTTTCTATTTTAAAACTGTTTTGGGGTGAACATATGCTTCCAGTATAAAAACCAGAATGATAACCCAGTTTGATGCGACAAGGTGTGCTCTCGAATACCGAACCTTCACACTCATTAACCCAACGGGAGATTGGGCCACTTAATATGTGGGTAGTACTACTTGGGGAAACCCCCACACACAGTGGACCCGGAAACTCGGGGAACCCTCCACTGAGGTTTGTGACACGTATTCTGCCATGGGAATCCATAATGAGAGCAGATGGATTCAGTGTCTGGTTTGAGGTGTGGCTTGTACATCACCAGTGCAACCATGTGTTAAACCATATTAATTCGTAAACCTATTTTGGGAATTAAAAACTATTTTGGGGGAAACCATGTAACTTATAAACCGACTTTTGAACGATAAACTTATTTTGAAACCAGTTTAACGCACACACGGACTCACCAACATATTTGTTGACCCAAACCTATTTTTAAGCATGTGTTCAGGTACCACTTTTGGATTGGAATTGAGGAACGAGGTATATATATATATATATATATATGTGAGCTAAGGGAACGTGTAGAGATTTTGGAAGAGCTACACGACACAGGGATTATGCTGCTTGAGGATTAGAGCTAAGCATCGGTAGAGATCTAGTGAAGTATACATCCGGGAATGCTACGACGTGTGCCACGATTCGTCCACGGAGTAGTTTAGTTTAATTATTATATTTGAGTTGTATTAATTTAGAACTAGAAAGTGTATAAATTATTATTATTGAACAATTGTTACTTCCGTTGTGCAAGTTTGGTACCAATCTGTATTTCGACCAGGCCCATCTTGGTCGGGTTGTGACAGTTGGTATCAGAGCAGCGGTTGTAGCACACTAGGATTTTTCCTTACGGAAAACTCCTAGACTACGACCGAGAGATCGTAGTTTAAGATTTGAGGATTTTCTAGTTAGGAGATACCTTGAACATACATAAGACCGGACAAAGTAGTCGCAAATAAGTCGAAAATTGAGTACCTGAACACACCAGAATGCTTAAATCCAGTAAAGAACCAGTGTAACCAGTATACGAGCAGTGTTTGACACCTAAAATTTATGACTACTACAGAGATTACTAGAATAATTTTGTGAGGTAAATTGACGATTACACTTGATATCACGTAATCGTGAATTTACAGGCACGAAAGGTTCTAAGAAATCCGAGGAGTCGCTGAAATTTTAGTGTCGAACATGGTGAACGAAAACTTTTGTGATAAAATGAACTACCTTAGAATCGTAACGAACCTAGGACATGTTTGTATGACTATATTAGGGGTTGGAAATCGTTGTTCTATTGGCATATTTTAATAGTATATATACGGGTACATTCCTAACTGTCGTAATACTTTTACTTTTAACCTATATGTGTGTACCGTAAATCTATATAAATGTTATTATTTGTGAATAATTTTTATGCTTAAGTTATGAACTAACCATGGAAACCAGGTACCTAACCGAAACTTAGTGCTAAATCTGGAAAGAAATTCAAAACACCAATACGAATCTCGATCAACCAAGAGAACAGATGTCCTTAATCTGATAAGTTTTACTTTTAACCAATACTTATTGTCTACCATACATAGTGTTGTCTCCATTTATATAAGTCTGTGTGTTTATAATCGTAGAATCATTTACTTGCGTTTCTTGATGAATTCAGATTTAAATTGTAAGTTTAACCATGGATTACTGGATTCTCTTATTTGAGCTTGACTTATACCGACTTCAGTAAGATTAAGACAAGTATAATGTATTGGGTTGTAACCATATAACAGGTTCTAGAGTGTATTTTCAGAATATTAGCGGAAAGGTTAGCAACTCGGATACAAGGAAACACTAACTACTATGGATACTCAATTTTTCCGAAATACAAGAAACCTAGATTGAACGTTGAAAGAGGTATTCTTAAGATTTAAGCATATGTTTAGTTACTTTAATGACCCATGATGACTTTAGATTAGTGACAAAACCTTGACAGTGATTCTGTAGCATTTTAATACCAAGACGAGATATTAAGTATGAAACATGTTGAAGTTACATAGGTAGGCCCTAACGGGGGGAGTGTATAGGATTGCGATAACCATCATGAGAGGTATTGACAGGAATAAAAGAATACAGTTAAGGTTTAGTAAGGAAAATATTAATGGATAGCAATTCCACCATATGAGAAGCCAAGATTTAAGATACCAAAAGAAGGTTGTACCCCATTATTTTGATTAAGAGCAACGTATAGCACTTAGACGTCCAACTGAGGATTCGACTGCGATGCCATTCTGTCAGAGATGTGATCTTCTTCTTCAGTAGTTACCGGTGGGTTTTGGGACATGTTGGTTTGTGCTGTGAACTGAGGATTCGACTGCGATGCCATTCTGTCAGGTGAAAAAGAATGATCCTTTGTCTAGTTTCCGTCCCACGGATGGCGCCAATGAAGAAACAAGTACCTGAGGGGAACTGGTCTTCGGGATAAGACAAAGAACTTCTTCTGACCTGATTGAACGGGACCTGTTTAGCTACAAAACAGAACACCGTTAGGACTCGTCACAGGATTGGGGGTTTTCCTGTGACCACCCTCCGGCGTGAGAATAAGTATGACTTTTAAGCGATTGTAAAAAGTATGAAGTATTTGTGAGTCAGTTATAAGTTTTACCTGCGTCCCTATTTATAATAGAAGAGTTCTTAACCTCCTATGATGTGTAACCGCCCTCTTCTCTTTGGTTGCTCCACTTTTCTTGGAGATAAGCCATATCGCTTATATTCATATTTATCGGGCTGGCAGTTATGCTTTACCCCTTCACTTCCTTCTAGAAGTTGTTCGTTATTAATCAATGCCGGATTGCGTGTGGCCATTGGCCTTACCCATTGGGCCATATGACGTGTTGTAGGTATGGGCCAGTTTGGTTAAACTGGGCCCTACCTCGTCAATTATTATTATTATTCTATAATAATAATAGACCTTGGCATTTGAACAGTATTTTGTATTTTTTCTGATTTGTAAAGTGTTTATAAACATTGTTTACAAGAGTTATTTTAAAGTTATTTGCAGCCCAGTTGGATCACTTACTCCCCTCATACAGCTAGCACTCAGGTTCGAATCTATTGAGCAGCATTTATACTCCCTTTTTTTTTTCCCTGTTTTGCATCCCCATTGAAACACTTGTACAATACGTGTCTTCTTTTGCAACACGTGTTAGGTTATCTTGGCTAAATATAAACCCTTTTTTTTTACCCCACTACCGTCTCCACCAACACCGAGATAACATGCAGATGGATTTGGTTGGTTCAATCCGTTGCCGGTGGCTTCACAGCCGTCCATGGCGGCGGCGGTTGTACGGTACCTCCTCTCTGTTTTGCTCTTTTTTTGTTATATTCGCTTATTTGGCTGAATCCAAACTGATTTTGGGCCTTTTCGTTTAATAAAACGCCATCGGTGTTAGATTTGGTGGTGATGATGATAAATCATCATCCCCGTCATTGCCGGTGGCTTACTTACTGTCTATGGCGGCGACGGCGGCGATAACTATTTGAGCATCATTTTTTAACACCTGTTATGGGTTTAGAAATTTTGCACAGATTAAATGCTTACCTGGCTTCATTTGTTTTTGTTATTCTGTGGGATTTTGCTGCTTGATTTTGGATAACATGGGTTTTGATTTTGAGACATGAATATGGGAATGGTCATATGTGGGTTGGTTTTGAGGTTGATTGTTGTTAATAGCTGATGATAATAATCTCCAAGGATTTATTCCGGCGAGTATTGGTGAGTTACCGAATCTTGAAGTATTGTCTGTTACGGGGAATTGGTTTTCCGAGTCTGTTGAAGATCGTTGAAGATGATAACTAACCTGCACACGCTTATGAGTTTGGCTATGATGTTTGCGTAAACGAGGTGGAAGCCGAGCGTGATGGCACTAATATTGTGCAACCGAACGGCTTCACGATATGCGCCTGAGCCTGTTACTGTCTTAATTACTGTGTGTTAGTGTTGTTTTATGCCAAAATTTCAAAGATATTCTACTTACTGATAAAATAATGGTGACTGAGGTATGCGATGGAATTATATGTTTGAAGTTAATGTTTATGGCTGGTTTCTGCTGCGTTTAGGGCTATAATTATGGGTTTTGGCGTATGGCTCTGATGTTTGCGTAGACGAGGTGCAAGCCGAATGTGATGGCACACTAATGTTGTGCAACCGAACGGCTTCACGTTATGTGCCTGAGCCTCTTATTGTCTTAATTGTTGTGTGTTGTTACTGTTTTACGTCATGCACGCTGGTGTCGGGGTCTTCTTGCCTATTTCTATTTATCCATGTTCATGTTAACGATCGAATGACTGATCATTGATGATTTTTTATAAGGATGTTATTGATATATTTCACTTTCATTGACAACAGTTGGTAAAGAGAGATGTTGGACTATTGAACTACCACACCGTTGATTGATTATTCATAGCGGCGTTCAACAGTCCCGAAATGGATACGATGGTTTTATGAATTACCGTGCATGGCATACAGAAAAGGTAACTTTTTATGCAGTTTAACGTTATTGCTAACAAAATTTCGATCTAGATATTATAAGTTGCATAGTTCCAACATAATTATCTAAAAAGGAATTTGTGCTAACATGTGCTCTATATGTTGAATTGTAATGAAAAGAAAAAAAAAATAGTGGCATCACTTATATGTTGAACTGTAATGAAAAGAAAAAAAATAGTGGCATCACTATACACTTTAACATATTTTTTTAATCTGGACATCTGCATTTCTTGGGATTTATCTTTTATGCATTGCCATAAAGCTATGATATTGCTCTTTCAATGATTGTTTGTGTGTGTTTTTTTATGTTTGAAGCCCTGTTACTCTACCTGAATTCTCTATCATCATTGATTATTTGAGTGTGTCATGCTTTTAAATGTCCACCTCTAATACACATACTATCTTTTTAACTACAAAACTAATAAACATACCACTAGGTTGTGTTAATGCAAGTGCTACAAGAAGTTGAGAAATAGAATGTTCTTGAAACAACCTTCTATTCATTTGAATGCTAACAATGCTGGTGTTTGTAAAATAGAATCGTTGCACATGTTAGTCCCTTCTTTGTTTGACCCGTTTAAGAAGAAACGAAACCTAAACTACGCCTATAATGGGAAACATAGATTGAATACAAACATATTATACCAACTTAGTTGATGATTCCTAAAGATTTAATGTGTAATCCTTTAATCTCAATTATTTATAGATGTTAGTTTACATGATGTTAGCAATTGTTATTCGGTGCGACTATGCAAAGAAAAATATCTGAACATTTTTTTTAGTCATGGTTAATAATGTTTAAACTTTAAATATAAATGACCATTTAAACTAACGAATCAAAAAATACACATGTCATATTTGTTGGACATAGACTTTAAATCCACTTTTTCCTAAAAAAAACATGTATTAGGGAAGCGGCATTCAGGCTGTAGTAAAGGGCGATCATGGTAAACTGTTGAACCAAGGCTTACATAAGCAAGCCTCACTTGCAGTGGCACACCAACATCAACAACTGCACAACCAACCAAAACAACATACCCCGACCTCTAAAAAAAGATCATTACGTCAATTGGAAGGTACGCATGGCCAACATTTGTTTCTAGAAATATTTATGAATATGGAAAAATAACATCGGGCATGTCCTATTGAACCAGTTCTAAATATTTTAAAACTAATTCATCTAATTTTTTACACTATTTTGATTAATCTTGCTTTTTATTGTAAATTTATGAGATGTGGTTGGGTAAGTAATGATACTATAGATGTGTTTTGAGCATTGTCCTTTGTTAACTCCAAACAACACACAATCTGTAGATTCTGAACGTGCAGCGTCGAAAAAGGCAAGTGGGAAAAAATAACATCAATCATGTCCCCTTAAACCAGTTCTAAATAGTTTTAAAACCAATTATCTCATTTTATGCTACTTTAGTTAATGTTCAGATGTGGTTGGGTCAGTAATTACAAGTTGTTTGGTGCTTTCATGTTAAGCATGTCTATTTTTTTATTAGTGAACATTCTTTGTGATTATGCCCGTGTAGGTTCTTTTTTCTTTTTTTCCCTTTTAGATAAATTCTAATTTTGTTTCAATTTTGTTGTTTTGTCAAGAGGCATGTTTAGGTTTCTAATTGAAATATGGTGTTCCCATATCGTCTCAGATAAGTAAAGTTATATACATAGCCTTGATCATGAAAAAGTAAGCTGGGAAAAACGAGTGCCTTGGGTTGGGTAACGGATCAAACAGGGCGGGCTTCGTGACATAGTATGGATTTCTTGAGGTCATATGGAATAAATTACCTATTAGAGTTGATGCATGTTTTTTTAGCAGGTAGTTTGAACTTTGTGACATTCTGAAATCTAAGAGTAGGCAAATGTGAATGTCAAGGTTTTAAAATTGGCTCTAATCTAACTTTCGACTCTAAGCGCAGGTTCAAGAGAGCATGGTATGTAGCTCCTTTTACTGTTGGGTGGCAGACCAATGGTTTACACCCCTTGGTGATAGAAAGGTCTTAAGTAAAATATCATTGAAATACCAAGTTATGGATATGGAAATTTGATCAGATTTGTGGCGTCAAGTTGATGTGCCTTTTGTTGATGACATGATTCTCATTCAATTTCGTTTTTTTTTCTTGATTATTGTGTTTCAAGGTTAGAGAATGGTAAGAACAGATGATGGCTCCATTTGATTTCATAATCTGCTGGTTGGGTTCTATCATGTGGAATGAGCAATGGTTGATAGTTTTTTAACTGGGTTCTACCATGCGGAACCAATATTTAATAAGCACAGGTTGAATGTGCAATTCCTAGGTGATCGTAGTTTTCCTTCAATGTTATAGACCTAACATACCACTGATAGTTTACTTAATTGCCATTTGGCGCAATTAATATTGTTTTTTGGTTTTGCAGGAGTTGGCATCTACTTTTGGATATTGTTATCAAACAACCTTCGTCGTTGCTGCTATGTGCAGCTCTTATAGGTGTTGCGTTTACATCTTGTGCTCAGTTTTGCTTCCGTTATTTCATGCTAGGTTGTTGTATTTGAGATTTATTGAAGATGTTACCGTCATGATCCAAACATTAGCTATGCACATTTCTGAGTGTGTATTTGTGTATTCGTTTTTTTCACTCATGTCATTTTGGGTTTATTCTACCATTTTATGTATCGTTTCTCAGCGAATGTAGATACTATTACATGTTTGTTAAAATTGTCTTAGTAGGTTAAATTTTAGATGCCATTTGAAGAGCCGCAACGCGGCGCCGAGTTATAACACTAGTTATTATTATTATCACTTATCAGGCATGCAAATGTTGAACAGTTAAAGGCACCATACACAAAATTAAATGATAGGAAAGAAAAAACGTGCAAGACAAATACTTGTTTCCAAATCGAGTTTCGTTTCTAAAAAAAAGACAAAAGCAATAATAAGAATTTACAAATAATAACTCAATATTTGACATTGTATTTAAAAAAAAGTTACATATAAATATAAAAATATAGTACCTGGCAAAAGTTTTTCTTGTTCTTTTTATAGTATATGCTTTTCTTTTTTGGACGAATGGATGTATCTATCATGGGCGAACCTTAATGAGGATAGCTGGATAGGGGCATCGATTTTGACCCAGTAATGTAAATTTTATTACACGGCTAACTAACTCTGCCTGGAGTGGTGGTACCTATTATTCGTCAGCGGGGGCGGTCCATTCGGTTTTATCTAAAAGTTCCACCATTTTTTTTTAAAAAAAATGGGTCTTGTAACTTTTGACTACTACCATCCAAAGATGTGATAGATTAAAAGTAAGAGATAACTAAGGATATAATATTGAGTTAAATTATATAAATGGCAATGGCAACAAAGATATAAGCAAAGCCTTGATATATATAAAGCTTTGAGGTAAACTCATCTAAAGCTTAGATAGATCATTTATATATGGTAAAGATTAAATAAAAATGAGTTTTAACATACTAAGCAACATTTGTTCAAGCATGTTTTCCTTTTGTTCAGCGGATGTTGGCGGTTGAATATAGGGCTATCCACAGTACCGGTTTATGATACCCCTATTCTCTCCGGACGAACCATGCCCCATTTGAAAAAAAAAAACACCTGTTTGGATAGATTTGGTGAGCATGCCCTCTACTGCAAAGAATTTTCGGGTTTTAAGTACTGCCATGACTTGTTAAGGGATGTTTTATGGGATGTGCTTCGACGCACGGGGATCTCGACTAAGAAAGAAGCCCCGGTAAATTTTCTGACCGATCCACGCGAAGGGAGATCCACGCTGCATCCGGTGGACGTTCTTGTGTTTTGTTGGGTGGGGTGGGGTGGGGGCAAGCATGCCTGCGTTGACCTTACTGGGGTGTCCCCCTTGGCGGGTTTGCGAGACATCGACTTTGTACAAGGGCAGGCGGTTTTGAGGGCGAAAGCTAAGAAGTTCGTTAAGTATGAAACAACCTGTTTAGAGAACCAACACGTGTTCCTGGACCGAATGCAGAAGGTGGTCCACATTATCTCACAGACCACTAAGAACCAAAGTTTTGAATTTAGCATAATGGGTTTTGCGATTCAAAAGGGGATAGTTACCCGCTTACCCATTATCCAAATGCATGTTGTGATTATAGAATTGCATTTTTTCAAAGATAGATGTTGGCTTAGCAAAGTGACAATATAATTAAATCTAGTAGAGTAATTATACATTTTGGATTTATTATTTCTTTATATGAAATGACTTAGAAGTTGTTTGTGTTTCTTAAAATCTTGTTCATTGTTGACTTAAAAAATGTTTTGATAGAGAGCTTTTAGGAGCTTTTAGCTTTTAAAAAAAAAACTTATTTAATAAAAAAACCTTATTTGGTTGAAGGAGCTTAAAGCTTTTAAGTTAAGAGAAAAAACTCCATATTAGAACGCTCTAATTACTACTAGCGTTTTACGACTAAAAAAAAATATTAAATTAGATGGTAAAAAAAAAAAAATCTCTTTTATTTCTTACGTTATGACCCATTTGTATGATACCATTAACAGTAAAAAATAATACAACCAAAATAGAATTTTATTACTGTTTGTATGATATATTGATACACACCAAATGTTATTCACGTTGGCGGCATGACTCCATGAGTTTATTCAAACAAAAAAAGCTTAGAAAGCAATCAAAGTTTTGACTACCAAAGTGCATGTCAAATATGGATGCTTACATTCTCTTTATTTATACATTCATTTATCCACCAACTTTAGTGACAAAACTAAAAACCATTGCAAAGATGAGTGTCTACAATAATCTTCTAAATCTTCATCACCATAACCATCTTTATCCATCTTTACAGCCAAAAACCTCACCTATCTCCACAGGTACACACAACTCATTCATTATCATGTACCCTTTACGTGTGATTGCGTATAGATTTGTTTATTTGATCTACTAAATATTAAATATTGCTTGATTTTGCAGTAAACCCTTGCTTAGGCTTTCCGGTTCGTCCCCGATCGATCTCTCAATCCGGTATGTCAATTTTATCAACTTTTACATTAACCAAACTTTATAATATTGTTTGTAACGTAATACATCAAGCCAGAAGGCAAATATGTATGTAAAAAGCTGCGTCGTCAGCTTTTTTTCAATAGCAAAACTAAGTCTTTTGAAAACTACGATCTGGATTTGATTTTCATAAATCCAAACTGAATATTGATTCGCGATTTGTTTAATGTCAGACTTGAGTTCGCGATCGTTAAATATGAGATGTGTTTCAAGTAGAACTGCAAATCCTTTTGATTCAGATGAGGTTCTAGAATATGTGCCAAAGTTTACTCAGGTAACATTAACATAACTTATGGTCAGTGACGGAGTTACATACTTGGCAACAATGTCACCTGGCAGTTTGTCACCATTCAAATTTTCGTATTATATGTATCACGTAATAGAAAAAATACGAGCGACACCATTATTTTTTATGAGCACAATGTAATTTATGGTTTAAAAATTAAGCTCAATTAGTTAATTTTTAAATAGTAAACTTTAGATCATTAAAAGGCCCATGTTTTTCCAAACTTTTTTAGCCCAATAACTATTGTAGCACATGTCCAATTAGTCAATTTTAAACCGACTCGACCTGATCCAATCCAGAAATTTTGACTCAAGTTATTATATATCCAAGCGTCGAAAAAATGACACAATTGGAAAAAATTCTTGGCTCCGCCACTGTCTATAGCTTGTTGCAAACGGTAATTATAAGAAGACGGTGATGATATTTAGTTGTATTGTTTCAGAAACCTGTTAAGACGACGAAGACAGCCTCTATTCTTGAGGTTTTACAGAATGCAAATACGATATTGCCTCAAGTGGTTCTTATTAGTACCATTTTGGCGTTTATACATCCATCTTCATTCACATGGTTTACAAGCAGGTTACTGATTTTATCAACATTTTACATTATTTTGTGGAATTTACTATAATTTATTTATTTCATTTGGGTTAGGTGTGTAAACGAGCCAGCGTGATTTGCTCAGAGATCGACTTGTTAAAAGCTTGAAACATGTCTAGCTTAAACTATATTTGCCCAATTTATAAATGAGTTTTGACGAAGCTTCACATGATAGGCTTAGGAAAATAAACAAGCATATTGTTTGTATAGATATAATATATTTTATTTTAAGTAAAAAATATATAATTACGTAATAAATATTATTATTATATATAAAGGAATTGGTTCAAATGAGAACCTTTGGCCAAATTGAAAACTGAGAGAACCATTCTGGACCACACATTTTTCTCTAAGGCAAAAAAAAGAAATTTTTTTTGCTTTAATCGCTACTTTTTATGCAGGAATTTTTTTTTATTTTTTTTCAATATACACATGCGTATATAGTTTTTTTTTTTTTTTTTTTGCCATAGTCAAATCCGTATTTGAGATGAAAGAATTAATTTGGATCTGAGAGTCGTGCAAAACACATGTTGTTTGTCACAACATCTTGTCCTTCGTGTCATTTTCGCATATAATTTATGGTCCCCCTCTAGTTCTAGACATGTAAAACGTTACATCTATTTTAAGTCGGGTTAGTTTGTTTCATTTAATTGTTCCGTACATGAATCTGTTAACTCTTATATAGTAATATGGACCATGTATGAGCTAATTAGTGGACAAGTTTAAAGAAACCTAACTTAAGGAAATATGAGGTTTTTATAATGTTTATAGAAAAGACATTTGTTTGAATATGTATGTGTAATGAAGTTGATCTAATACAGTAATACAAACCATAACTATAATGCAGGTACTATGCCCCATCCATAGGTTTCTTGATGTTTGCAGTTGGACTTAACTTGAAGGAAAAAGATTTTGTAGAAGCATTTAGAAGACCAGCACCTATCTTTGCTGGTTATGTTGGTCAATATGTTCTTAAACCTTTTCTTGGTTATCTTTTTGGAACACTCTCCATGACACTACTCGGCCTTCCGGCTGCCTTAAGTACCGATCTTTCTCTCAAACTTTTCCTTTATTTTTTTTTATAAAAAAATGGAAGTTTAATTTCAAGAAAATCTGAAACAGGTCATGGGATCATGCTAACTTCTTGCGTCAGCGGGGCAACTCTCTCGAACTATGCCACTTTTCTAACTGACCCGAAATGGCACCTCTAAGCATTGTTATGACATCACTGTCAACTGCTTCTGCGGTTTTTGTCACACCGTTGTTGACACTTTTGCTTCTTGGAAGGAGGCTGCCTATTGATGTACATGGAATGGTTTCCAATATTCTCCAGATTGTAGTTTCACCTGTTGTTGCTAGCTTGCTTCTTAATCGGTAAGAATAGGTTGGACTTTTTCGGGTCAATGACCCAAATCTACAAATTAGAAAATGATAAAAATTTGGATCCTTTTTTAATCTTTTTTAATAAGATTTATCTAACATTTGTAACCAAGTACTAGTTTTAAACAGTAATTGTTGAATCTATGATGTAATTTTTATCATTTTTCCATTTGAATATAGTATTGTTTGACCTCAAAAGTCAAGTGTACCTTATTAACACACTTCTTTTAGAGCAAACTTCTTAACTAGTGTGTTATTGCATTCATATTTTACAGGCTCTTTCCTCAAGTTTCAAGGGCGATTCGCCCGTTTCTGCCTCCAATAGCACTTGTGGTGAACTTTTTCTGCATTGGAGCTCCTTTAGCAATAAACATGAAGTCAATTGTATCCCCTTTTGGGATAACCATTGCATTGCTTATGTTTGCGTTTCATTTGTCGGGATTCATCCTAGGACACTCATTTACGGGCATTGTGTTCCGCAACGAACCTGATGTCGAACCTCTCCAAAGAACCTTATCTTACGAAACAGGTAGCAATTTCTACCCAATTATCTATAGTTAGGTCAATTCGAGTTTATGTTTTATCTCCAACAGGTCATAAAAATCAAATAGAAAAATGGCTTAAAACGAAACAATTAAAAGTCGCTGCCTAAAAATGCGTTTTTTAATGCTTAAAACATCTTAGTTTTTTTAATTCTAATGATTGACACTATTTTAAATCTTCGGGGCGCTTAAATCCCTCTAGGAGAGGCTTCGGTTTCAAATTCATCTTGAGCTTCTACTGGTTTTCTACCTTTAACCCTTCGAATGCTAGCTGACCATCGAAGTAAAACAAAAATGATATATATATTATTTTGCTTATATGTCATTTCTTAAACTTGCCATCTTACATCAAAATAGAAGGTAGGTAGACGGGCAAAAACCTGCACTGCCACCCCTTTCTAAAGTGCAAACCCCTACCCCTGGAGATGAACTGTTGCTATTGGAAAAACAACACATACTTTCTAATTGTATTTGAAATTTGGACAAATTTTTGGTCAAGGTGACCCAACCTTAGTTCCTACCCATTTCAGCATGTACAAAAGTGGCCCGTTAACTCGAACTCATTTGACCCGTTTTAACCCAAACTCATATGGCCCATTACTAACCCGCTTACCCACCCGTTTTAATGCAGGTATGCAGAGCAGCTTGTTGGCACTTGCATTAGCGAATAACTTTTTCAAAGATCCGCTAGTGAGCATCCCTCCAGCAATATCAGTAAGTTGAGTTTTATACATTTTTTCTAGTCAAATGAAAATTTTGACTATTTAAGTCAAATGGGCTAACTTTCCTATTTATGCAGGTCATAATCATGTCATTAATGGGCTTTTCTCTCGTGAAGATTTGGGCCGAGGAAAAAAACTAACCGGAATATATGATAACAATTAATTAAGAGAGTTTACTAAACTTTCATGACAAATATGTAAGAGCGTTATAAGAAGAAACCTCCATAAAGGTTGAGTTGATACTTGATAGAGTAGCTTTATGCTGTGTTCTTTTATTAAGAGAAAAAAAAAAGTTTTGTGTACAAATTTGTGGTGTTCTCACGTTGAACACTAGATATTCTGATGGTATCGATTCAATTCATCACAATATTTGTATAACAAGTGACAACTAATAAATATGCTTAACATGATTTTGACACATGTTCCAATAAAAAAAATGAATACCTACACCAATATTGATGTTGTTTGAACGGTAGCAGTTTGGTTCGTTACAATACCGATATGGTGCTGCACTTGTTATAGCTAACGATATCAAAACAATACACTATTGCAGATACAACTCCGTTTTTAGCGACATTTATATCGGAACGTTTAGAAAACCATAAAAATTAATACGAGTACAGATACCGACGTTGTTTAGACTGTATCGTTTCGGTTGGCCACGATAAATCAATTATATTGGATCCATTTGATTTTGAATAAAACTTTTACCGAACCGTCGATAAATATAACTACGTTGTAGCGGTATATTCAGAATTTATATAAAGCGTTATATTACATTATTGAAATAACGAAAAGAGAAATAATGTCACTTATATAATAAAAATCTAAACTGTGAAGACGTTCTTTATGACATGTACGTTTGTGTTTGGATAACTTGTACATTACTATTCACTACTCGATTTGAAACAAAAAAATATAAAGAGACATAGATAAAAAGAAGCATGTTGCAATGATATACTCAAAACCTTATAAAAATTGTATTTTAATGTTATAAGAAAAAAAATATGCTTGAAAGTAACTACAATAATAAAATAAAAAAAGTTATCATCTATATCAATACTATATATAAAGCATCTAAGAGGGGTGACGGTAAAATTTAAGTAATCACAACCTTTTATGCATATAGTACAATTCTAAATAAAGTTAGTTAGAGGGCAAAATTATCTTTCAACTTCAATATTAAATTTTTTTTGTAAGTTTTTTAATAATCTAAAAGTAAATATGAAAGTGTGAGGTTTGTTTTGTATGTTTTCTAATAATCTAGGGGTAAATATGAAAGTGCAAATTAAAGCAATATAGATCATCATCTTCATTCCATCGTTTCCCATTCATTGATTCACATTCCACAACCACCACTATGATTATGAATTAATGGAGGAAACCGTCACCTCCTTCAATGGCTCAACAGGAAACTGTCACCTCTTTCAATGGCTCAATTAAGATGGTCATCATTGCCAATATATTATTTTACATACAATCATTACTTTTAGTGATAGAAAAAAATAGTTTCTAGAGAGAGAGAGAAACAAACAACCATTGTTCAATTTCGGCACCATTACGCCTATTCTCCTCTAGTGTTTATCATTTCCTATAATTTGTTTATAAAACTTATAAACAAAATGTGTTCTTTTGTTTAAACTTTATCTGAGTTTTCTATTATAATGCTTCATTTTGATTCTTGTTGCTTAATTTTATACATTATGGCTATAAATTAAACTTTTCATCATCATCACTTCCTAAACATCATTAGTAATCGACAATTTGTGGTCAAGTGTTCTTAGACAAGAAACTTTAACATACACAAACTCACACAATTCTGAATCACCACCAAACCTCCACTGTCCTTCTCGCGGCGATTGCCGAAATCCTGAACCCCGACCACTATCACTGCCTGTTATAATAGCCGCAACCGCCGCTGTGACTACTCGTGAACCGTTAACTCTCTTTAGGCTCAGGTTCTTCTGATTACTTGAGTTAAGAAGTCCGATCTTCTCGTTCTTGTTGTGTCCACTTTCCGATCTATATGTATATATGTGTTTGTGTGTGTTTATATACCATATGTAAGTATTTTAGCCTTGACATTTTCCTAAACATGTTGGTTCAAATATATCCTTTAAACCGTTTAACATTTGTTTGCGTGATTATTTTTCTTGATCCGTCATTTATTCTTATGTAATTTTCCCTTTAGTTATGAATAAAAATATGTTTCTTTATAAAAGATGATGATAATGATAATAATAATAATAATAATAATAATAATAATAATAATAATAATAATAATAATAATAATAATAATAATAATAAAATAAACTATATATCTTAAAGTAAAAGATATATATGAAATCATCAACTTTTCAAAAAAAAATATATGAAATCATCATACAACTAAAATAATAAGATTTTTTTTATGAATGATATGATATTGATACATGGTGAAAACATCCTAAGAGGATATTTATGGGCCATGGCTGGCATCAATTTATAAAATGACTAATAATTTATTGTAAAAAATATATATAAATAAGCTTCTAATGGGATTCGTCCCTTAAAACAGTCCTTAAAAATATAAAATCGTATTTTTTTTTTATTATGTCCATCATCCAAATATCTACCTAAAAAAAGCTTGCAACCTTAACAATCATTTAGCTGGACATAATCACATATTCACATTTAATGAATTATCGGAGCAAGCTCATATATATTATCTTTATTAAACATTGTACACTAGAAGGTTCATGGCTTTACAGTTTACACTACTCTTATGTGACGTGGCATGATGCGTCTTGTATCATTCTATTTTATTAGTAGCTTTTTTTCCATTAATATATTCACCACTTACGAAAACCATGGTGCATATATGTTTTGTTTATCTCAAATAAATCATGATGCAATTATTTCGATTAGGTTATGTCACTTATCTGGTTGAGGCATCGGTTAGCTTTTTTCTCTATTTTAAAATATAATATGATAATCCTAATTAAAAGTTATAAAAGTTTAAAACAAAAGGGTAGTTTCAATATTTAGCGTAACTTGTACCTAAAGTTAAAAAAAAAAAAAAAAAAAAAAAAAATCTAACCCAACACCGCCACCATACACTATATATAGACAAATTCAGTCACCTTTTTTTTATCTTCAAAAAATATCCTTTTTCTTCAACTCACATACAAACCCTCCAAACCCTACACTATGGGATCCAATTCCAACAACATAACCGATGCTACAACCTTCCAGCCATCCGAACCGGCTCCATGCGCCAACGGTTGCGGTTTTTTCGGCTTAGCCGCCACCAACGGCTTCTGTTCCAAATGTTTTCGTGAAATTCGTATCCACAACCTTGTAAAAAAGTTTATGAGCTTTGGTTCTCAAATTTCTTTATCTAGGGCTGAACCGGTTTGTTCCGGTTCGACCGGGTCTGAACCGGTTGGTGTAAAGAAGGTATTGAACCGGTGCTTAATGTGCAACAAGAAGGTTGGTGTGGTTGGATTTATGTGCAAGTGTGGGGATGTGTTTTGTGGAAGTCATAGGTATCCTGAAACGCATGATTGTGGGTTTGATTTTAAGAGAACCGGTAGGGATTTGATAGCGAAGGCCAACCCGGTTGTTAGGGCGGATAAGGTGGACCGGATTTGAAGAGGTTGAACCGGAAGGGACCGGTGGTAGTTCATGTTAGGATATAATTTGATAGATATGCGCATTACTTATCGTCTTTGGTGTCAATATATTAGTATTGTTATTTTATTTTATTGGGTACAACCAACAAACAGGAGTAAAAATATAATTTTGATAATTAAAATATCTTTGATAAGATTATGTTGTTTACTGTAAATCGAAAAGGATATATGTTATATTTTGCGTTTTACGAATATTTAAATCTACCACGTCTCGAACTTGCTAAAAAAAAAGCTTGTATGATATTTTTGGCTCGAGACAAGACAATCACTTAACCTCGATCAATGAAAGAGGGATCCCCGATAAGGGAACCCTAGAAGAGCTGCCGACTCTAGCTGTTGTCCATGTACGATCCATACTAGATCTGACCAACTGCACATCCTACCTCCTCTACGTTCTTGACAACCCATCTTTGTCTAAGTAGAGTCTTTCAGTGCTATGTTTCAATCCTCTTCCCCATTACTCAAAAAAAGTGAGTCACCTGTTCAAAGATACCCTTTTAATCAACCGGCTTTAGGTTAACGTAACAATAAAAGGACTAATTTACCCTTTTAATCAACTAGGTTTAGGTTAAGTAAACCTAACTATGGTTTCCAAGTGTCATTCCCTGGTGGCTTCCTACACTTCTCACGTTAAGAAAATTTTGTATCGTATACTTTCTCTAAAAAAATGTGTAAGTTAAATGCAAACTATTTGGGTTTTGGATGTCTTAGTTTTGATGATTCTTCGATCAAAGCCGAGCAAAACCAAATTAAACCAACTTCAAAGCTAGTAAACCCAAACCGAAAACGGAAGTCTAATTCAAAAACCTGAGGTATTCATCGGTTCTGATTTAGATTTCCTCAGTTTTGTAATGGGCTAAAGGCTTAACAAGTTGTACAAATAGGACTATTCATAACCCACTACATGTAATTTGGGTTCCTAGGTCTTAACCGAGTCGAGTTTCTAGAGTTGAATAACGATTACCTAGTTCGGTTGCGGTTTAAAACCAAATTCAAAACCACATATGTAATTCAACTTGGGCTTACCAAGCAAAATGAGTCAGAATTTGAAATTTATCTTAAAAGTAGTTAAACGACTTAAAGTTTACAACCTTTTAATTAATTTATTTGTTAAGAAACTTCTTAGAGTTTGCAAGGTAGTTTAATTAACTAATTAATTATTATAATCCTCATGTACAATAAGTTTCCATGAAAATTCAAAACCTTGTGGGCCAAGCAAGTGAAGTAACTTATATAAACACACAATCGATGGATGCTTGTTATATTGTGATGATCGAAATGAATGAAAAATAGAAAGGGATGAAACACATATGGATTTACACAATCCCACTACTTGTTTTGTGTTTGATTACTTGTCTTTCGTTTATCTTGATTTTTGGTGTTCCTGGGTGGCGGTTTCTTGTTTTCTTAACCTTCAACACTGCTTTAAGCGTTGTTTTCAACAAAAGTTTAGGATCGGGCAACGATGATGACTTATTTGAGATGTTGATAAGCTCTTTTACGTACGAGGATAAGGAAGTTGAAAAAGATGTAGATAGTCGTTTTAATATTAGTATTGATGATAATCATGATAATGAAGAAAATCACCATCATGATTATGATGTTGGGTGCACGAGTGCACCCGATGATGATGATAATGAAAACAAGAGTGCATCAAATGGTGTGGAAGAAAATGATGGTTCGGCCCAAGGAGTTAATGATGATCTCAAAAGAAGAAGCGAAGAATTTATCGAAAGGGGAAAACAAAGATGGAGAGTCGAGAAGGAGAGGGATCGAGATGCATGAACAAATAACTCTATTCCCTTTGTTAATACTTTGTTAAAGAATTTAAGGTAATTCGTTATGCAACCCGTAAATGAAAGATTATTCAAACTCAAAATGGTCGCCTGCTCGAAGAAATATATACGAAGTCAAGGTGTTAATATTATTTTTCTTTTATAAATTTGTACAATATAATCTCCTAGTTTTTGGTTGTGAGATTAGATGTTGAATTTACTACTCAGTTTCTTCATTCTTAGGACGTAAAAAAGGGATAGTATTTGAGCTTATGATTTTTTTTTTTGTTAGTTTGTAGTTTTGTACATTGTATAAGATGTAATAATACCTACTTAAGGTACTTGTTAATTCTTTTGTATTTTGAATAATATATTTCAAATTACTTGTATAGTCGGGTTGGAACACATCCAACATTCTCGACTCTCGAGTCATATCAAAAATTTGAGTGGGACTTAATTTTTTTTTAACGGTAAGGAACGTCATGTCAATTGTCAACCACCGTGACAATGCCAGCGGACGTTGTGGCTAAGGTCGGCTATTCGACCGTCGTCAGCCCTTTGGCTCTCCCAGATGCGCGGAAACCCGACATGCACCAGCCCAAAGGCACGGCAGTAGAATAATTGGTAAAACTCCGTCTCCCATTCGAGTCGAACCGGCACCACCCGTATTCGTTTTTCACCTGAATGTCACTCCACCACTAGGGTGGGGCTAGTTGGGCCTTAATTAAATCTCTTTGTGCTTAATTTGAATAGCGACATTAACATTAAGATTTTTCGGCTACATAATGAGTTATAGTCCAAACTTAATTGGGCTGGACATTGGTCCGTTAAAATTGCCAACAGATTGAGTCGGTGAAGCCGAAAAGGACTAAAAAGGAGAGTTGACGATTAGAGAGGACTTCGACTTTTTGACGGCGGCTTAACCGTTCGAAGGAAGCTTTTTGATATTTTTGATTCAATAAATTTGTTTAGTAAGCTTTATTTTATGATTTTGTTTGTATTCGGTTTGATTGGTCTAACCGTCATGTCGAGTTAGAACCTTTAATTAGTTTAATACTAGGGTTTCTTTGAGTGAACGGTTATATTCAAACCAATTATTTTAGTGGTTAGTTTGTGTGATTCTTGTTTTAAATACGGATTCAATCCGGAAAAATATTAGATTGTTAATAAACTGATCAATTTATTATTATTTTTTAATAAAGTTCATCAAGATTTAAAACTTTAACCATATTTTAGTTTTTGATAAAAGGAATAAATAATATTTTTAAGTTTGTCTATGAGCCCGAAATTATTATAGAGTCACATGATCTAGTTAAATATTCCAGCGACATGAGTATTTAATTATAAACGATACTTCTATCACGTAACCCGCACACTAAGATCCGAACGACGTCAACATGAAATAGCGGGTTGACACTAATCGACGGAGTACGTTTGGTTAGACTTTAGATAGAATTGATGTCCGAATGGCGTGACGTGTAGTATTGATATTGATATAAACTATTAATTAAAAGGATCATTGCACCATAACCGTTAATGATCGTAAGCCGAATCGATTAAAGAAATTGCATTGGTGTTGAGATTAGTTTTTAATATCTGAATTTCCAAACAATTTAATTGTCTTAGTTTTTAATTTAGTTTTTGTTATTTTTTTTAATCAAAAGAAAAACCCCCTTTAAATAATTGTATCTACATTTGAAACGTTTTTGGAATAAATGGCTAATCTGTATCCTAAGGACATAAACCTTACATTCACTACATCAACCTATTTTTCTTATATATTTTTCTACACATGGGTAGGTAGGTAACATGTATGAATGAACAAGCAAACTAATTTGTTCAACACTAAACAGTAAATTTACTTCATTTTCTATTAGTTTTATTTTTTTTTTTGATTGACTAAAATCAATGGAATTAAAACAAAATACAAAAGTTACATCATAATAGAAGGTAGACGGGCAACAAGCTGCGCCACCACCCATTTCTAAATTGCGAACCCTAGTCGTGAAAACTAAAAAGATGTTGTGCATTTTCTTGCAATATATAATGTTGTGCATACAAGAGAAGATCGTGAAAAGATGTCTCACCTCTAACAACAAAAATAAAAACAAATCCAAACCTACATAAAAAAGTGATAATTTATAAGCCCACATAGCTCACAAAAGTATAAATCAAACTAGAAAATAATATTACAGAACATCCGAGCCACCCAAAAACACCTAGATTGAACTCTGATGCATATGGCTGCAGTTATGGATAATTGTGGTCACATTTCATCTTCTTCCAAAGCATTATAGATCATCCTACAATGATCACCAAAACATAAGAGACCACCCATTCATTTTGTTTATTGTCAAGACACAAAGTTCTTGCATTACATTGGGTAAATTTGTTTGCTGAATAGGTTGATTTGATTCTACTTAAATAATACTAAATTCGTTTGCTGAATGAGATGGTCTTAGTCTACTTAAATCATACAATTGGTCAAACTGGGTCACTCTTACGAAACTTGATAACTTAGAGCCTTCACAGAAGCTATTTCATCTCCATCTCTATAATTACACTAAAAATCACTACCTTTCTCTCTCCTTTTCTATTTAATAATACTTATTATATACTTTTATCATTACTTTTCTCTCTACTTTACTCATAACCACTTTTAAAAATATTAAAAAATTATGGAGGATGAACAGTGTCTCCTTCAAATTTGCTGGTGAACAGTGTCTCCTCTAAACATTTTCTGTCTTCTACTCACAACCACTTTTACCCACTCTATATAATATAAAGATCACACTCACACCATATGAAGGAGCTAGTGTGAATGCTCTTAGTACGGGTCCAAGTACCTAGACCAACCTGCCATCGCCACTAGCCTCCCTAGAAACAAATATTGCGGGGGGGACCTATTTTGATACACTTTTTTTTTTCTAGAGCGACCTATTTCAACTCAGGCCCATTTTAGTCAAAACCTGTTTTGATCCAATTTGAAATTGGTACCTTTCTAAAATGGCCCGGTTTGACCGAGCCCTTTTGACGCGTTACTCCACTAGCCCCTTTATCCGATTTTTGTTAGGGCATAATATATTAAAAATAACCAACTTTGGTGTAAGCTCCTGAACTGGAGGTAAGTGAGATGTCATGGAAGAGCAAAGATCCATTTGTTATGCTTTACATTCTTTTGGGTAATGAGACACAAAATAATGAAATAAACTACCAAAATAAGATGCTAATGGTTCATTTCTTATGTCTCCACTAATGCAAATAGGACTCTAAAAATAATAAGAAATCGACTAAACCAACTAGAGGTTAGCGTCGATTACTGGTTGTTCGTCGGTCTTGGGTTGGTCTGGGTTGGTTACTTGGGCTTCTTGGCCGAACCCAGATCTTACTCACCCGGCTTACCCCTAAGACCAATATAGATCATAAACTACAAGTGCAGATTATAAAACAATAGCCTCTAATATGTTCTACTTACCAAAATAAAGTGATGAATAGGAGGAAAATAAGATGACCAAGTTTAAAAAGCCGCTGTTTTTTAGCCCCGTCGAGTTGGTTAAATATTTCTGTAACGTCAACAAGGTGTTGTCTCCTGGTATACCTAGTAACAACAAAGTATTTGTTATGGGCCTAAATAATCCTTTGAAACGCGACGAAATAAGAATCAAGTGAACCTAAATCAGTATCTTTCACAGCTATAAAATGAAATTAATCCATAGATGTAAAATGTAACAAGAATGACTTACAGTCTCGTATTATAGTAGAGGTATGGGGCAGCCAGAATAAACATCATCCAATGCCCGGTCACAAGATACAACACGCATAATACGCCTTGTGTGATAAATTCTGGTAGAATCACATTGTTTATCCGTGATGAAGAGTCATAAGGATTAAGGTAATCAAACTCTAAATCTGCAAGACATATAAGCTGCAAAGGAAAGACACCATGTATCATAAAGAAACATAGTTTTATAACTCAAAACATGATGAGAGGCTGATAATTCGAACGATCGATTCGTTTGTAGATCAGTGGTGATATGCAATAAGAGTAAAGAAACGGGCTCATAACTCGCATAAAAATCACAAAAGCTCTTTAGAAAGTTCCTTTTTATTTTAGAATTTTTTTTGTACTCTTTTTTTTTTGGTAATCATGAGAACCTGTTACAGAAAACTCAGAGGTTCGCACTAATCCTCTATTAACCAACAGGATCAGATAAGTCACAATTTATGCTGGGCAAATTTTTTTTGGAAATTAAACTTCATTAAAACACAGCGGCCGCTCCAAGCCGGAGCGCAACCGCAAATTTACATCACCTCAATGTTAAATTTACACCATGATTTCCAATCAACGCTACCTTCCTTAGACCTACTTTTGAACCAAGAAAACCAAGACTCTTGATATCCGCCACCACTTGAGGAACCTTGACTTCAACATTGCGAAAAATATGATCATTACGAGCCTTCCAAATCCTCCAACAAGCCATCACAAAAATCCGTACACAATAAGCTTTTTCTTCTCGGTCACACTATCTTGATTCAGCCAATGTTGTATATCCGCAATCGAAAACCAAAAAACCGGGGGACCTTGCACCAAGCCGCAATGCTGCTCACACGCCAGACTCAAAACTACACCCGGTAAAAACATGATCTGTCGACTCTTGTACGTCTTTGCAAAAACGCATAACCCATCACCCATGATCATATTTGTCGTCTAAGAGCCGCCATAGTAGGAATCCTATCCATATTAGCTCGCCACATAAAACAAGTTCACCTTAGACGGAAGCCATTTGCACCCACTTGAACCTATTAACCATACTAGATTCCGCAGCCCTTTTAACCATTCCCGCGCCTCCTTGACAGAATACTCCCGCGAAGCTCCTTCGATCCAACACCATCGTCCCTTTTGTCTTGAACTGAACCGCCGAAATGAGTCTGTAACACTCCACCAGCTCAATCATAGCCAATTCTGAATCAGGATAAACACTCCAATCCCACGAGACAATCCTGGAGCCGTCCACAATCCTGATGCGATCTGCCACAAAAAAACACCATTTGTGCCTTTCAAGCCGAAACAAGTTAGGAAACCTAACCTTTAACGGCTCAGGGCTAATCCAAGGATCCACCCAAAACACCGATACCTCTGCCATCCCCCAGAACACCACGAATCAAATTAGCGAAACACACTCTTCCACTTTAGTCTTCAAACCTGTACGGACTATCTTTGTCCAAGTGCTGTGAAAAATGCCATTAGCCGGGTATACTCCAACGCCTAGAGGACCGTGAATAGCAACAATCACTCTACGCCACAAAGCTTCCTCCTCAAGATTTCATGATAGGAAACTGATGGAAGCAAGATTCGAATCTTATCTATGCTAGAGGAGTATCATTTTTTATTCTTTGTTTTAATCAAGTCTCAAAGTAACATTTTAGTTACACTTTCTATTTTAGTTTAGACTATCTCCAACGCTACATGTGTCCTTGGACACCCTTAGCTGCTACCTCATTCCGTTACGTCATATCCTTATAAATCATTAAAAACCCTCATTTCATCTTCAACCCAATAAATATCCTTGCTCTTTTAATTTCCATATCATCACCTACCCACTACACACAATATTTAAACAAAACTTTTTTTT
>JAUTDX010003521.1:0-46705 GCA_030844895.1 Ambrosia x helenae
ATCAAGAATATGATAATACTTAATACCTTTCCTTCACATATATGTACAATGCAGGTATCAGGTGTTCGACCTCCACCAGAAAACCGGGGTCTACACACTAGATCCCAACCCCACTCGGAGAAACTTGCTTGTGCACGTGTCGTGAATTATCACTGCCATTAAACCACCATCGCCACATAAACCCAAATCTATAGTACTCCATCCTCACCACTACTGGCTGTCAGGACACCTTCAGCTCCACCTTCTGTCACCTATGTACATCGAAACCACCCACCACGACCACCATCGTGACCTAAACGACATCTGTAGTACTTCATCCTCACCACTACCGACCATCACGACACCTTCAACGCTACCTTCTGTCACCTCTTTATATCGAAACCCCACCACGTCCCCACCAACAACAAGCACTCGAGTTCTTTTTTTTTTATGTGAAAATTGAAAGAAGCATAGAATATTAGTTTCTGCAGTTTGTGTGGTAAACACTATTAGGATTTGTGTATGTATGGTGTAGGGGCTACTAAACTTATGTTTGTTACAAAGAGAAGAGGTTAAGCAGCAGAATTTTCAACAAAAAAGGGTTGTGGTTTATGGTATGGAAGAGGAAATGAGGATGTATGTGGTGGTAGGCTGGTAGTGTAAGGCTATAAGGTGGGCAGACATGAAAAACCTCATGTCTCAGTGCACGTAGGCTGCCACATCACTTAGGTGGTGTCTGAGACATGGGTGTGGTGTGCAGACATGAACAACCTCATGTCTCAAGCATTTATATTTTTTTTTTTGTTTTCTAATATTTTTTTTTATTAGTTTTATAAAAGTAATAAGTAAATAAAATAATGTTCAAACAAATACTAAATTATAAAAATAAAAATTACAAAAGCATCCTAAAATTAGAAAAAACAAACATACTTAAAAATAACATACGATTTATTAAAAAACAATAAAACTACTTCCATTTTGCAAGAAACTTTTCTTGCAACTTCTTCAACGGGCCGCGTCGTTCTTCGGGATACTTTGAAGATCCGCCTCCATAATTTTCCACTCTTCCACCGCCTTCGATTCATCAATCAAGCGAATCTTTTCCTTCTTGAGCTTTATTTTTTCTTCGTTAGGTTGATTCGGGTCTTGGTTAAATTGGTGGAAAGGATCCATGAGTTTTTTTATAAAAAGCTAGGAACTTTATATAAAATAAAGGTTTAGAATGAGATAGAGTGGATATGGGTGGATAAATGTATAATATTTATAGATGGAATTGAAAAATAAAAATAAAAAAAAGAGCCGTTAACTACCGTTGGGATTTTGAAAAAAAAAATAAATAAATAATTATCTTCAAGCTGATTGGCCCGTCCGTTGCGTCCTGGGGGAGACGGGGGGACGGGGCTGGGTGAGGACGGGGGAGGCGGTGGGGTGTGCAGGTGGGGGACAGGGGGAAAAAGGGTGGACGGGGGTGGGAGCCGTTTGTTCACCGCATAGCCTAAAAGAGTAGGGATAATGATGTTGATGTCTTGGAAATTACGCCAAATTACGCCACTGAGTTTCAAAAAGGAAAGTGATACTAAAATATTGTTCTATAAAATGGTTGATGTTTTTTTTAACTATTGAAAGATCATGCTTTTCTTAAAAAAATATATTTGAATACATTGAAGTCAAAAAGCAATATTTGGTGTTTAGTTGAAATCCAATGCAAAAGAATAATAGACAAATAAAGGGTATGTGCAATTGGCCGACTGTCGCGGCTTAAATATATTGTCTTCGGGCGGAGGTAGCGGTCAACGTTTTTTGTTGCGCAGCTGATGGGGGTGGGGGTGGGGATTTGGAAAGCAATAGTATAGGTCCAACTCGAGTTGTATCTAGGCTTTCAAACCAAATACACCAACTAAAATGGTCGATCATATTATGTCATACCAAATTTAGTGACTTTTTAGATCGTGGACCTGTACAATAACTAAATTAATCAAAACCGATAGACTTCGCTAGCTTCCTCACGACAACGTGCCCGACATCGACCAAATTCCTACCGTATAGTGCTAAAAATATCCCGCGCAACGCGCCAGTTAATACCACTAGTTCTATATAATTAAAACAGAATTAACTTTAGTTTTCAACTGAAATATACACCATCTTAACATATAAATTATAAACTTATAATTAGTTTGTTCGGTTACAAGAGACACAAATAATAATAATTAAATTACAACCTTAATTCCATAAGTAATTGATGCATTTTAAGCCTGTAATCCATGCTTATGCAATAATTCCATAGTCCATGCCTATTTCATTCTGGAAGTCTGCAAATACAACATAAGCTTGGTTTTATCTCATGAATCACGGTTTTCTCTTAATTTATGTATTAGAGATCTCTTTCTTACTAAGTAATATATTTAAATTTCGTAAATAGACAACAATTATATGGAGAAAGTATTAATAATTTTCAATGTATGTCTTGTAATTTAGTTGGAGGATGGTGTTGGGATAAACTTTTATAACTGGGTATGGTATGGAGTTAAGACTACCCAAACCCGCCCCATTATTATCCATATTTGTGCAAACACTGATTTAATTGCATAAATGGGTCTAAACTAAATAGGAAGCTTAATAGGTTTAAAAAATATATTGGATTTTAAATTTAATTATAGACTTTTGTATAAAAATCAATGGTACATAAAATATATTTAAAATGTTTGGATCCTTCTCGAGAGTGGTCCTTGGGCAGTCGCCCACCCCACATTGGCCAAGCCAGCTCTGATATTTTTTTTAACCCATCGAAAAAATTTTGTCTTTTAAGCAACTTATATATTTTTTTTCATGTACATATCTTTGTTTATAGAACAAGCAAACGTATTTTTTAGCAGCAAACACGAACAAGAAAATCCGTTACCAAACAAATGAGTATCACATGCAGACAATTCCATTGGAAAACCATTGGTGAATTAGGGTGAAAATTTTTAAATCTTACCAAATTCCGTCGGTAATTACCTATGGATAGCAGTTGTCGGTGTGATATTCATTTGTTTAGTAGTGATTCTTAAGGGTTCATGTCCATTCGTTTAAGTGTGTGTGTCCATTCTCTTATTTGGTTATATATAAACTCAAAACGAATGAACACAAGCAATTCATGTTTGCATTTGTTTTTCGTTTTAGTTTTCAAATAAAGAAAGAAACCTACTTTGAACAGTCGAAGTTCTTATCGACGGCAGGAAAATCCGGTTTAACGCCACATTTCGTAGACAGAAGAGGCATACGTTTTGGATCGTAAGAAATCGATTTCGTCAATTCTTTGATACAGTTGCAGACGGCCACACGATCAGCTTTGGTTTTTATCGAGTTATTAAGATTGTTGACTCCTATGCAACACTCCTTGGTTGGCTCCTAACCCGTTAAGAATCCCACGCATGGTGCCAATAAGTATTGGATAGTATCACATTTTGGCAGTGCTGCGAACACCGTTGGCCTCCATGAAACTAAAAGCAAACCAACTGCTACGGACCACAGTATGCGAATACAATCCATTGTAGTTGAAGATTGATTTTTGAACATGTTATATTACACATATAACAAGTTAAATATTATTCTAGGCACAACATCTTATTCTAACACGTTACGAAACCTCCATGCATTGGGCGTGTTTTCAAGTTTCAGTGTAGTCTAAATATGATACTTATTTTTATTAACTTCAAAAACATGTAATTTTCAAGGGAGTAATGTAGACGCAGCATAAATATTCTAGAGCACATGCGTCACAACACTCTTATTATTTATATCTATTTGAACATAGTTGTCAAAGCGCCTAGGCGCACTCAAGGCGCATAGGTCGAGCCCGGAGCCTAGGCGCAAGGCGCATAAAAAACAAAGGCTTTTTATAATTAGGCGCATAGTATAAAAAACATCTTTTAGGGATTCTAGAGATGTTTTTAGGCTTGTTTAGGGCTACTTTAGGATGTTTTTGGTTGTTTATGACTTGTTTCATGACTCATTTGGGATGTTTTAGAGGTTTATGCAACTTTTAGCCTGAATTTGGTCGGAAATCAGCCCTGATAGCGTGCCTCAGTGCCTAGGCACACGCCTCACAGGACGCAGCGGAGCCTAGGCGCTCGCCTAGGCGCACTTTTGACAACTATATTATGATGTAGTACTTCATCCTCACCACTACCGACCATCACGACACCATCAACGCTACCTTCTGTCACCTCTTTATATCGAAACCACCCACCACGTCACCACCAACACCAAGCCACTCGAGTTCGTTTTTTTATGTGAAAATCCAAGAAGCATAAAATATTAGTTTCTGTAGGTTTGTGTATGTATGGTGTAGGGCTACTAAACTTATGTTTGTTACAAAGAGAAGAAGTTAAGCAGCAGAATTTTCAACAAAAAAGGGTTGTGGTTTATGGGATGGAAAGGAAATGAGGATGTATGTGGTGGTAGGCTGGTAGTGTAAAAGAGTAGGGATAATGATGTTGATGTCTTGGAAATTACGCCACTGAGTTTCGAAAAGGAAAGTGATACTAAACTATGTTCTATAACATGGTTGATGTATTTTTTTTAACCATTGAAAGATCATGCTTTGCTTAAAAAAGTATATTAAATACATTGAAGTCAAAAGCAATATTTGATGTTCAGTTGAAATCCAATGCAAAAGAATAATAGACAAAAAAAGGATATGTGCCATTGACCGACTGTCGCGGCGTAAATATATTGTCTTCGGGTGGAGTTGGTGGTCAACGTTGTTTGTTGCGCAGCTGATGGGGGTAGGGGTGGGGATTTGGAAAGCAATAGTATAGGTCCAACTCGAGTTGTATTTATGGCTTTCCAAACCAAATACACCAACTAAAATGGTCGATCATATTATGGCATACCAAATTTACTGACTTTTCAGATCGTGGACCTGTACAATAACTAAACGAATCAAAACAGATAGACTTCGTTAGCTTCCTCATGACAACGTGCCCGACATCGACCAAATTCCTACCGTATAGCGCTAAAAATATCCCGGCGCAACGCGCCGGTTAATACCACTAGTTATATAATTAAAAACAGAACTAACTTTGTTTTCAACTGAAATATACACCATCTTAACTTATAAATTTATAAACTTATAATTAGTTGTTCTGTTACAAGAGACACAAATAATAATAATAATAATAATAAAATTACAACCTTAATTCCATAAGTAATTGATGCATATTAAGCCTGTAATCCATGCTTATGCAATAATTCCGTAGTCCATGCCTATTTCATTCTGGAAGTCTGCAAATACAACATAAGCTTGGTTTTATCTCATGAATCACGGTTTTCTCTTAATTTATGTATTAGAGAATATCTTTCTTACTCAGTAATATATTTAAATTTTGTAAATAAACAACAATTATATGGAGAAAGTATTGATAATTTTCAATGTATGTCTTGTAATTTAGTTGGAGGATGGTGTTGGGATAAACTTTTATAACTGGGTATGGTATGGAGTTAAGACTACCCAAACCCGCTCCATTATTATCCCTATTTGTGCAACACTGAGTTTAATGGCATAAATGGGTTCTAAGCTAAATAGGAAGGTTAATGGGTTTAAAAAATATATTGATTTTAAATTTAATTATAGACTTTTGTATAAAAATCAATGGTACATAAAATATATTTAAAATGTTTGGATCCTTCTCGAGAGTGGTCCTTGGGCAGTCGCCCACCCCACATTGGGCCAAGCCAGCTCTGATATTCTCTTTAACCCATCGAAAAAATTATTGTCTTTTAAGCAACTTATATATTTTTTTTCATGTACATATCTTTGTTTATAGAACAAGCAAACGCATTTTTTAGCAGCAAACACGAACAAGAAAATCCGTTACCAAACAAATGAGTATCACATGCAGACAATTCCATTGAAAAACCATTGGTGAATTGGGGTGAATTTTTTAAATCTTACCAAATTCCGTCGGTAATTACCTATGGATAGCAGTTGTCGGTGATATTCATTTGTTTAGTAGTGATTCTTAAGGGTTCATGTCCATTCGTTTAAGTGTGTGTGTCCGTTCGCTTGTTTGGTTATATATAAACTCAAAACGAATGAACACAAGCAACCCATGTTTGCATTTGTTTTTCGTTTTAGTTTTCAAATAAAGAGAGAAACCTACTTTGAACAGTCGAAGTTCTTATCGACGGCAGGAAAATCCGGTTTAACGCCACATTTCGTAGACAGAAGAGGCATACGTTTTGGATCGTAAGAAATCGATTTCGTCAATTCTTTGATACAGTTGCAGACAGCCACACGATCAGCTTTGGTTTTTCTCGAGTTATTAAGATTGTTGACTCCTGTGCAACACGCCTTGGTTGGCTCCTGACCTGTTAAGAAACCCGCGCATGGTGCCAATATGTTTTGGACAGTATCACATGTTGGCGGTGCTGCGAACACCGTTGGCCTCCATGAAACCAAAAGCAAACCAACTGCTACGGACCACAGTATACGAATACAATCCATTGTAGTTGAAGATTGATCTTTTAACATGTTATATTACACATATAACAAGTTAAATATGTATTGTAGGCACAACATCTTATTCTAACACGTTACGAAACCTCCATGCATTTGGCGTGTTTTCAAGTTTCAGTGTAGTCTAAATATGATACTTATTTTTATTAACTTCAAAAACATGCGATTTTCATGGGAGTAATGTAGACGTAGCATAAATATTCTAGAGCATATGCATCACAACAATCTTATTATTTATATCTATTTGAACATTATTTAAATTTTTCTTGTTCTCCGAGTTTGTTGCCTAGTCCTTTGGATCATTTCCTATTAGTAACACAAATTATACATATCAAGACTTTATAGAAATAGTGCACACTAAAACTTCCATCTGTGCACTTTATAGAAATAGTGCACACCAAAACATTCATGTGTGCATTTTATAGAAATAGTGCACACCAAAACATTCATGTGGTTATAGAAATAGTGCACACCAAAAGTTTCATGTGTGCGCTTTATAGAAATAGTGCACACCAAAAGTTTCATGTGTGCGCTTTACAGAAATAGTGCACACCAAAACTTTCACGTGTGCACTTTTTAGAAATAACTTACCTAATTTGCACCCATGCTTTATGTGGGTGTTTTAGTACCCATGCTACTTTGCCCGAAGGTGTTTATTTGACTACGGACTTACCGGGCGGCTTTGACCCATATCCATACCTTGCGCTCATCCCCCATGATTCTTGGCATCAAGTGCCCATTCTCAAATGTATTTACCAGTATGCTTTCTAGATTGACAAACATTAGTTTCTCAGAACTCAAATGGCAATACTTCACCATTTGATCTATTTAGCCTCATGAATCTAAATGCTTGTAACACAAGCATCAAGTGTTGGACTCAAATGATTAGGACATGACCATTTGACCCGTTTGGACTCATAGTTCGAGTTACTATGTTATCCAAGCTTTTACCTATGGTTCAAGTGACAACAACTTGACCTAATTGACAACATACTTAACTACTTCATTCAAAAGATTTCATCGATTCATTTGAATTTAAAACATCATTCCCACATATCATTATTAATTGACCCGTTTGATGAATTTCACCATTCGTTCACAACTCATTGTACCAACTAATGTCATAAACCTTGTTTTGTTATGAGTTCACTTAAAGTGACCCGCTTAATGGGTTTCACCCCTTGTGGTTTACCTTTATTACATACTCAAGATTAAAACTAATGTATACAACACTTAAGCTATGTTATAGTCTAATGGTGTAAGTAAAACTTACCTTGTATTCACACTCATTTCCTTGCACTTAAGGCTTGTACTTGCTTGACCCGTTTGCTTGTTGATCCATTCTTTTCAAGCTTGCACCTAGCTTGTTAAGATCAACCTTCACTATACTCATAAGATTGATCAAGTTAGTCATTATGTCCAATAACTAACACATCTGATTAGTTTATTTACACGATTTCATTTAGGTTTGAGTTTGGGTCAGTTTGACTTCTAAAATATGAAATGTAATATATGCAACAAGCTTTTCATATGCAATTTCCCTACAAGTGGTTGCGAGACTTGGTACATAGATGTGATAAGTTTTTGAATGGTTACAACTTTCAACTTAAGTGATTGTTTAGTTAATTAGTTTAGAAATAATAGGAGTCATTAGAATGTGAGAGATTAGAGAGATGCGATAAGTTTTTGAATAGTTGCAGCTTGCTTAAGTGATTGTTTAGCTGATTATTACTGATTACTGATTAGATTTTAGGTTAGGGAATATAAGTTATTACTGATTAGAATACTATGGACATGCAGTGATTGGGAGATTATGTGGTTAGTTAACTAGAGCCATTTGCAATAGGTTTATCACGTTATATTAGATTTTTCAACCCCGGGACTCTCCCGGGTAATCAACTAGTTATGTCATATTAGATATTTCAATTCTGGGATGCTTCCGAGAAAAAAGCTTAGTTATATGGTAACTAGCTCATTATACGATACCAGAATTCTGGTTAATCAAAGTTTTTGGGATAAATGGCCGAACGCAACCCTGGTTGCCCACGCTAGGAGAGATTCAGATCACAGTCCTTTACCCTTTCCACTACAGAGTTATCCTTCGGCCCATCACCTTTCCATTTCTTCAGCTCTTGGTTAAATGCTCCTGGTTTTGAAGACTTGGTGATCAATGCCATAGAGGGTCAAACATTTTTACCGATGAAATACTTGCAAAAAAAACTCAAACTAATAAAAAACACAATTAAAAAATGGCTGGTGACCGAAAGGGACAAGAAAAAACAAAAGAAAGTGGAGTGTGAAAAGTTGTTAAACTCATTCGATGAAGCCGCGGAACAAAGACCTTTAACAAATTCGGAGAAAATTTCCTGGTGTGAAGTTAAAAAAGTGTGGGAGACTATAAATAGTGAAGAAGCCAAAGACCTTAAACAAAAATCAAGAGCGAAGTGGGCACTTGACGGTGACGAAAATACTAGCTTCTTCCATGGCATGGTGAACTTTAATAACATCAACAAACGGATAAATGGCTTCTTGGTTAATGGCGCGTGGTGTTGTGATCCGATCCAAATGAAAGAGGAAGCTAGGAAGTTTTTCGCCAGAAAGTTCAGTGAACAGTTGCACGTGCGGCCCACTTTCTCCTGCCCCAACATTAACCAACTTGATTCGGAAGCTGCTGCTTCACTTGTTGAGCCGTTTTCGTTGCAAGAAATCAAAACGGCAATTTGGGACTGTGAGAGTGACAAGGCGCCCGACCGGACGGTTTCAACTTTGGGTTTTTTAAACATTTTTGGGATCTCCTAAAGGATGACATCTTCAAGGTACTAGAGGACTTTTATGAGCATGGTGTAATAAGTCAGGGATGCGCTTCTTCCTTCTTAGTTCTCATTCCAAAATGCATTGATCCGGTGTCGCTCAATGAGTACCGACCTATAAGCCTACTAGGGAGCATCGCCAAAATTATCTCTAAGGTGCTCGCGAACCGAATCAGGCCGGTTATGAATAGCAACATCCTTGACGGGCCTCTCATTATAAATGAAATTTTTTCATGGGCAAAGAAACTTAAAAAGCCGACATTCCTTCTTAAAGTGGACCTTGAGAAGGCATTTGATTGCATTAATTGGGCTTCATATTAGAAGTTTTGTATCAAATGGGCTTCCCCGAGAAATGGAGGAACTGGGTCAAAGGGATTTTATACTCAGCGAGAGCATCGGTACTACTAAATGGCTCACCCACGTGGGAATTTCAATGCTACCGTGGCGTGAGACAAGGCGACCGCTTTCACCCTTCTTGTTCATCATGGCCATGGAGGCGTTGTCTTGCTTCATGAAGAAAGCCGAATCTTTGGACCTCATCAAAGGCGTCTCCCTACCAAACATGGGTCCTTCCATTTCGCATCTTATGTATGCGGATGATGTGGTTGTGCTAGGTGATTGGAATGCAAACAATATTAAGAATGTGGTCCGATTATTTAGATGTTTCCATCTTATATTCGGATTAAAGCTTAACCTTCACAAGACGAATCTTTTTGGTATTGGGGTAGCCGAGGTACTCATCGAGGGGGTGGCCCATAGTATCAATGTAAACAAAGGTGATCTCCCGTGCAAGTATCTAGGTGTACCAATTGGTTCAAACATGAACCAAGCGAGACATTGGAAGAGCGTTATAGACATTTGTAACACACGACTATCTAAATGGAAAGCCAAAACCCTCTCGGTAGGAGGAAAGGGTGGTACTATTAAAAGCCGTTCTCGACAGCCTACCAATCTACCACTTCTCTCTTTTCTGGGCTCCGAAATGTGTAATTGATCACTTGGAAAAACTTCGTAGGCGCTTTTTTTGGCGTGGGTCAGATGAGAAAAATAAGACATCTTGGGTGGCATGGGAACGTGTTATAGGACCTAAGAATAAAGACGGAATTGGTTTGGGATCTCTTCAATACATGAACATGAGCCTTTTATTAAAATGGTGGTGGCGCTTTAAAAATGAAGGCTCAAGTCTTTGGAAGCAGGTTGTTGAGTCATTACACCATAATGAGAGGTCATGGCATTTCTACCTATTAGAGCTTCTATTCCGGGGTTTGGAATTCAATTGTCAAGGTTGGAAAAGATTTCGAAAACTTAAATATACAGGTTGTGAACTTATTCAAAGGGGTACTTGTAACGGGTTGCATATACGGTTCTGGCTCGACTGCTGGCTCGGAGAAACACCGCTCAGGTACAAATTCCCAAATCTGTTCGCTTTAGAAACTAATAAAGGCTGCACAGTTGCAGCCCGTTTACTTTTGCAGGGAAACAATCGGGACGGGGGTTGGGCATGGAGACGAGAGCCTTTGCAAGAGTTGGAACGGAATGAACTCATGGAATGCAACCAAATAATCCAGCCGTGCACACTTTCTGCAGCTGCTGATCAATGGAAATGGTTGGGCGACGCTTCTGGATCCTTTTCCACAGCCTCTTGCCGAGAGATGCTAGCTGCAACGGCTGTCCCCTTCTTTCCATTCAAATGGTCGAATTGGGTACCAAAGAAGATAAACATACTAGCTTGGCGCGCGGAGCAAGATAGGCTATCTACTATGGAAGGGCTAATCAAAAGAAACATAGTCAACTCTTCTCCAATGTGCAGCCTCTGTGGTGACTACTCGGAAAATGCTTCTCATCTTTTCATTCACTGTTTCGTGGCTGCAAACTTATGGCAAAAAGTCGCTGAATGGTGCAACATTCCACCTATATTCGCCTTCGACTTTCGTGATCTACTGGGAGTTTACAACATAAACGCCTGAAAAAGTCAAAGAAAAAAGTGATATATGCAATCATCCTCACGACTTGTTGGGTCATATGGAATGGGAGAAATAATAAGATCTTTCGAGGAAAAAGAGTTAATTTAGACGAGCTACTAGGCGACATCAAGACACAATCATATTTATGGATTACAAATAGAGCAAAAGAAATCACAAGGGATTGGAACAAATGATGCTCCTTTGACATTTGATTCAATACTGTAACAGCATTTAGAATTGGGTGTATTTGTAATATGGGTTGGGCCATTGTAACAGCATTTAAAATTGGGTATAGTTGTAATATGGGTTGGGTCATAGCTGTGTATCAACATCTATTTAGCAGCTTGCTAATAGATGCATTTGTATATAGTGGGAGATGAAATAAAGCAATTTGCCATTAAAAAAAAAAAATCCAATTCAAGGGAGAGTGTAATAGTCGGTATTTGCTTCCTTTTGACCTTTAAAAACCACATTCCGACCCCTTTAGGTTAGCTTATCATCCATCATTCACCACCATCGTTAACCGCCTTCACCATGAGCGGCCGAGTTCGTAACTTCCGTCGCCGTACAGACACCGACGACAACGACGACGACACCACCACCACAACCACCACCACAAAAAAACCCCAACCTAAACCAACCACCACCACCACTACTCAAAAACCTAAAAAACCTAGCCTCCTTAGTTTCGCTGATGACGAATCAACAGACGACGTCGTTTCAATCCGTCCCCGTCCTTCCAACACTAATAATAATAATAATAGACCTCCTTCCTCCTCCCGTCCTTCAATTCACAAATTAACCTCCGCTAAAGACAGAAACTCATCCAGAACCCGAACCGGTCCCGTTCCGGTTCATCTCTTCCGTCAAATGTACAACCACAAGCAGGTATTTACACAAAAGAAACCTTATTAGAGTTACAAAAGAATTCCAAAACCCTAGGTACCAGATCCCGTCCCCCGGTCCTAACTCCGAACCCGTTATTGTTTTAAAAGGCATGATTAAACCTGGTACGGAGAATAATAATGTTAATAGTAATAATAATAATGATAGGTTAGTTAATAGGAAAGATGAGGGTGAAGAATTAGATAGGGATGAGGATGAATTGATACCGGACCAGGCGATGATAGATGCGATAAGGGCGAAGAGAGAGAGATTGAGGCAGTCGCGTGCGGCTGCGCCGGATTTTATAGCGTTGGATGGGGGGATAATCATGGGGAGGCTGAAGGGTTGAGTGATGAGGAGCCAGAGTTTAGAGGGAGGATTGCGTTGATTGGGGAGAAGAGTGAGGGGAAAAAGGTGTGTTTGAGGATGTGGATGTGGATTTGAGTAAAGCGACGATTAGGAAGGAGAGTGAAGTTAGTTTTAGCGAGGATGGTGGTGGTGTTGATGAGGAAGATGAGGAGGATAAGATGTGGGAAGAAGAGCAGGTTAGGAAAGGGTTGGGTAAACGGATGGATGATGGGGTTGTTGGTAGAGGTGGGAGTGGTAGCGGTAGTGGTGTTCCGACTGTGGTTCAAAGTGTTCAGCAAAGAGTTGTGTATCCGACGGTTACGGGTTCTTCTTATGCATCGGGTAGTGGTGGTTTGAGTATTGGTGGATCACTTGGTGTGTCGGCGGGTTTGGATACTTTGTCAATAGCACAGCAGGCTGATGTTTCTAAGAAGGCTTTACTCGACAGTGTTAGGAGGCTTAAGGTATGTATTTAACCAGTCTATGTTCTTTCACAGGGTAGGGTTGTTTCTTTTGAAGCTAACATGTTTATAATTTGATTAGATTACGTAATGATACCGGTTGCACTCGGCAGTACGTATTGGAAACCTCAATGAGAGAATTGAACCACATACTGATTTGTTAATCTATTTGCATGACTTTAACTCTGGCACATGTAGGAAGAGAACATAGTTAATGCGTCTGCTCATTATGAAAAGCCAACATGACATTATGACAAATTAGGAGGATGTGTGATGAGTAGATATGTTGTAGTTATGTTACGGCCTATATATGTTTTATACTAAATTTAGGAACACTAGTTGCTTTTTATGCGTAAACATAAGGTTGGCATCAAAAAATTTAAAGATCATTTTTAATTATATATCAAGCAAATACGATGAGATTTTAGAAGCGGTGTTGTGCAGGATGGATATGGAACCTGGTGATTCTTTTTAGTGCAGCGGTGCATACATGTATACTCTTTAAGACTTGTTTCACGCGTGAGGTGTTAGTATGTTTTTCTGTTGTAATGTAGTAACTACATTTTGTGACAAAGGATGTTGATTTATCGGCAACCTGATAAAATTGAATATAGTATTTGAAAGAGAACTAAATTCAGACATTATAGGCTTTTTATCTAGAATACCTAACTACCTAAGACTTTGGATCATAGCAACCAAGATAAAGTTCGTCTAGTTTGTTACTTTGTATACGCGAGGGATTGTGTTTTGCACATATAATCAAGCTGCTTACTTGATATCACGAAGAGAACTTTCACCCATTCACATTCTTTTATTTCCCTAGTTTTGAGAATTATTTTACGCATGTAATGTATGGATAAAATTACTTTAATTAAATTATTGGAACATCAGTTTATAAAATATATGTCAATAGCAGGTGGTAGCGACTGCTATATCACGCGTCGTAGGGTTGCGAGGTTTTAGCGCCAATCCCTGGTTAGCGATAGCGTGAAATAGCGAATTTTAGGTTTTTTTTGTAATCTTTTAATTTCGTTTATTTACTTATATGATAAAGATAGTGTATTTTTACTATTTAAGGGTATTTTTAGCATTTTTTTACATGAAAATAGAACTTTTTTATTTAAACCCCTTTATCGCTAAACATGAATTAGCAGGCACTATTTTGTCGCTATTGCTACGTAGCATATAGATAGCCTGTCGCTATTGACAACTATGGTTCAAAACTCGAACTACAGCTGCTTCCGGTTAGATGTCATAAAGATCAGGTAGAATTCAATTGAAATTTCAATTGTCCCCACACCCCAATGATGCCTTTTGAAATGATGGCATGTGCAAGAATAAGATCAATAGAATAATGATTAATGAAATCAACAGGCAGAATTTGAGAGGGTGAGAGATGACTGTTCAGGTGAGTTTGTTCTATAGAGAGGGAGAGGAGTTATCTTGAGAGTGTGTGTCTAGTGCATTTGTGGTGAAAAAAGAGAGAATAATAAAGCACAGGGGGATTCTGTTGGTGCCTTGGTGAGAATTAAAATATATACTAAAATTAACCTATTTTGATGTTGAGAGTTGTTAATTGTATATATAGCTTGTTTTGTTGTACATAGAGCTTGTTTGGTTGTATGTATATAGATATAACTATATAAGAAATATAGAATTAGTCTACAATTATTTTGTTATCTTATTCCTGTATTCTAGGGTGTTTTAAGTATCAACAACATACAAAATGTTATCAAAGATTGATATATAAACAGTTTTTGAATACCAAATGCTGGAAAGCTAGCCCCTTCGCCTTGCGTCTCAGCTTCTAGGACTGTAAGCAACTCAGAGTGCCTCACACAGTCAGAAGTGTGTAAAACCAAGCGGATTGCATAGTTAGTAATCATTAATGCTTTTCTTACATGACATGAGTTCTTATAATTTTGGTAGTGACCTATAACGCGGAGTTGATGCTTTCATAATTATTGGCTGAACATAGTTGGTGTTACATATTTAGTTGATTATTGCTTTTCAAGACACGTCCGATCTGTTTCCAGTGTGTTGGGTCATAGTGAAATTGATTCTGTTTTTGATTGCTTTAAACACCAATCTTTTCTGCTTTATGAATGATGCAAAATCTTTTTTCTGGTTTTTATTAATTGTATGTTCAAATTATTCTAAAAAGTTCTTTTTCTTGTGTAATACTTTACATATTTTGAAGTATGAACTCATATTTAACTAATGTTTTCAGGAAACTCACAGCCGCACATTGACTTCATTGACTAAAACTGATGAAGCATTGGCTGACTCATTGGCAAAAGTTACATCTCTTGAAAACGCTCTTGCTGCTGCTGATGAGAAGTTCATTTTTATGCAAAAGCTTCGTGACTATGTTTCTGTGATATGCGACTTTTTACAGGTATGTACATGTTCTGTTTATCATGAATATATTTTGGATTTTTTTTTTCATTTTCATTATATTTCATATGCTTTATCTTTTTTTTTTACTTTGAAGTACAAATTTGAGCAAATTATTTTCTCTCTGAATTTCAGGATAAAGCTCCTTTTATAGAAGAGCTAGAGTATCAAATGCAAAAGCTTCACAAAGAACGTGCAGAAGCCATCTTTGAAAGAAGAACAGCTGACAGTAATGATGAGCTAACGGAACTTGAAGCATCTGTAAATGCAGCAATGGCGGTTTTCAACAAAGGCGGCACAAGCACTTCCATGGTTGAAGCCGCCAGCACTGCCGCTCAGGCTGCATTGACTGCCTCACGGGAGTCGAAAAAGCTTCCCGTGAAATTGGACGAATTTGGTCGGGATGTAAACTTACAAAACCGTATGGACATCAAGCGAAGGGCGGAAGCCCGACAACGTAGAAAAGCTCGATCTGAGTCCAAAAGAATGTCGTCCATGGAAACCGATAGTTTAATAGAAGGAGAATCAAGCACGGATGAGAGTGACGGTGACAGCTCAGCATATGAATCCAACCGTGATCAATTACTTCAAATTGCTGGTCAGATATTCAGTGATGCAGATGAAGAATTCTCTCAACTTTCAGCAGTTAAAGAAAAATTTGAACTTTGGAAAAAAGAATACTCATCTAGCTATCGGGATGCATACATGTCACTGAGTATACCCGCAATCTTCTCTCCTTATGTAAGGTTGGAGCTTTTGAAGTGGGATCCACTTCATCATGATTCAGATTTTTTTGATATGAAGTGGTACGTACGCTCTGCTCAAATTTCTTGAACCTGAGAGACGATTATAATCCAGCAGTTAACTGGGTGAGTAAATTGCTGGCAAGGTCAAGGTTTCATGACGGGTGTCCACATGTCAATCTGTCATTGAACCAACCAATAAAATTATTCTCTTTTTTTTTGTAGGTATTTATTAAATTATTAAATGAACCATATATGATTTTTTTTGTTTAATGTTGATTTATTTGTTCAGGCATGGATTGCTGTATGATTATGGTATGCCTGACGATAAAACTGAAGTAAACCCGGATGATGCTGATGTCAACCTCGTACCTGGATTGGTTGAAAAGGTTGCAGTTCCTATATTACAGCATGAGTTGGCTCACTGTTGGGATATGCTTAGTACTAAGGAGACCAAAAATGCTGTATCTGCTACAAATTTGGTTTTTACATATGTTCCTCTTTCCAGCAAAGCTGTCAGTGAACTGGTATCTGTTCTTCATGACCGCCTTTTTGAAGCCGTTTCTCATCTCATGGTATACAATATATTCGTTTATTTTGATTATCGTCAACAGTTAACTTGTTAAATTATTTGCTGATTTTTGAAATGTGTATAAAATAGGTCCCAACTTGGAATTCTTTTGTGTTGAAGGCTGTACCGAATGCAGCTAGATTTGCAGCATATCGTTTTGGTACGGCTGTACGACTATTGAGGAACATATGCTTATGGAATAATATTCTCTCAATGTCTGTTCTTGAAAAGCTTGCTCTTGATGAGCTTTTAAGTGGAAAAATTCTCCCTCATCTTAGAAGCATCCAATCAAACATTGATGATGCGATCACAAGGACTGAGCGAGTTGTAGCATCGATCTCTGGTGTGTGGTCTGGTCCAAAAGTAACGGGTGACAGAAGGTACAGACATATACTCATACACAAACACATTTATACACAAATACACATGCACAGATACATAATACACATACACACATGGTCACGTTCATGACAAACCCAGTTTTATGTAGAGAACTCTAAGAATCATATAATACACTAGTATGAAGTGTTTTGTTAATTTAATGGGGGAGAGAGAGAGAATTGGTTCATGTATTAATATAGTTAAAAGCAAAAATTACAAACTTTTGTGTGGGTTGACAGTTCTCTCTCTATATACGTACTACAAAATTAATTTTTAGTAAAGAACCGTGAGAAGTTGAGAACAGCACCAACACCCATACCTATCGCTGCTTTAATTGTGATACATAAACAGTCATGTAACCACATCTCTCCCACTCACCATAACAGTTGAATCATTTTGTACATGTGCTTATCTCGATATCTAATTAGAATTCAGTTTTGTATGGAACGGTGTCCCAATGTGCGCAAGCGCGCACACACACATGCATTGATATGTATTGAAGGCAAATTACGTAAGAACTAACTTAGTTATACAGAATGCTTATGTGTTGGTGTTTATGTTTTCAGCCCGAGGTTGCAGCCAATGGTGGATTATTTGATTGTTCTCGGGAGATTACTGGAAAAGAAGCAGAGTTATTCAGGGAATAATGGACTCGCTCGCAGGTTGAAGAAGATGCTTGTCGAACTTAACGAATATGATCACGCCCGTCAGATTTCTAGAACCTTCAACCTGAAAGAAGCTCTTTAATTTCTCTCTTGTCACACAACTGGTTAGTAATAAACATATAGATTTCTTTTAGTTATTCATGATTTGCATTTTAACTATGAGCAATACAAGTCTTTTGTAGTGATGAGCTGATATCAATGTGTTAATTTTGCCATGATATTTTTCTGTTATTATTCTTTTTTGATATGTGAAAGTATGAAAATACTCTTGGAATGTGTGGGGTGGCCCCTTACAGAATATGTATATAGTTGTAGGATAGAACCCCTTAAGGCTGCTGTTACAAGGAAGGAGCTATCGGTTATTTTTGTGATCAGGCATGCTAACGGCCTAACGTATCAGGCTCATGAGAAAATCCCAATGCCTGACTGAGCACTCCCTAATCTTACTCTATTCTTGTCTAAGTGGCTTTGTGTTACGAGCAAACAAGAACTGGTCGGTGTTGTCCCATCGTCGAGGTTGCCATTCTGTGTCATGGGTCATTAGACTCTTCTAGTAAGAGCCTGGCGGATGAGTCCTCTAGACATGTAAGTCCAAGGGGTGGGACCCATTGAGTTCGGATTAAGTTCTAACAAGACCTCTCTGGCCCAGAGCTTCGAAATCTATTTAGTAGGTTCGAACTTGCCAAGTGTGAGGCTAGCCCCTTGGTAGAGGCATATGCCTCTTAGAGGGGAGGTCCAAGGCTCGATCCTTGACAATTGTGTAATTTAAAATTATTGGTGTAATAGTATAAGAGATGTAACATTTGCCGTTAAAAAAAGTAGGTTCGAACTTGGTTTATATTTTCTCACTTCTTTTCAATACCTAGAGGTCTTTAAACAGAACCATGCAAACGTAAGTTTATTTATACTCTACCTGGCTAATGAACTCCGAAGTTCGAATCCGAACAAACAATGATGTCGCGTAACAAATGATCACTAGACTTGAGTCCTGTGTGTATTCGGATAGAGATTCACAAGGAAAGCTATGGTATGTTTGTGGCCTACCATGCAAGTGAGAGTTTCTAGAGTTTTCGTGGGCTAGCCGCACATCACAACATTATAATTACTTTTGAGCGTGTTATATTTTTCTCTTATAGTTTTTAAGATACGATGTTACAAAAAAAATTGAGTACGAGTACGCCGTTGTGATCTGGCTATTATTTCTAAGTACAGATATAAACTTTACTCAAAAAGCCGAGTTGTAACTTTTAACTTATGTACAAGTGATTGAAGTACATGCGTACATGTCAACAAAACTACGTCACAGATTTTTCTCTCTCGTTCTATAAAATGACATGTTCGCCCTTCTCTTTGTTTAGTAAATATAACTAGTATTTTACTCACCGCCGCGACACACGTAGCATCGCGCGGAAATACCGTAAAGATGGAACCGTAAAAAATGAAGAACATCGCGGCGACACACGGCGCATCGCGCGTTGCCGCGGAAATACCGTAAAGATGGAATGGAGAACATCGCGACGACACACAGCGCATCGCGCGTTGCTGCGGAAATACCGTAAAGATGGAACCGTAAATAATGAAGAACAAAAAGCTGAAAAAAAAAAAGTTAAAAAAAAAGAAAGGAAAACACTACTAGCAAGAGTCAAACTTGATTTAATAGGAGAAGAGTGTTTTGCATGTCACTGATAAACCAACTGAGCTTGGCTTCTATCTTTAATATTATCAGTAAAAAATTGTATATAATATGAATATAAAGGGGCCCACTCTGATTTGACACTTAGCTACATGATCTTTGTGTGGGGGGCAAAATTTACTTTTTAGCCTGGTGGTATCTTGGTGGTGAGATAAGACTTAGAGGCCATAAGGTCCCAGGTTTGAATCTCACAAAGGGGGTTTTCTCATAATTATGAGTTTCCTCCTGAATTGGTGACTTGGTGGTGGAATATGATCGCGTGGCAACACCGGTGGCACGATGATACTCCAGTATTCCGTGAGTGATTCCAATTTGTTGGCCGTTCAAAAAAAAAGTATATAATATAATATAATATGCATCTTATGAATTTTGAATCTACTGTTACGGAGTTTTTATTTTTATATATAGTAAGGGTCGAATATGGTTTTTTTGTTCTTTGTTGTGGGAAGTATAATGACATTGTCCGAGGAACATCAATACTGGTATTGCATTCGTTTTCTATGGTCATCTTTACATGGCTTATTTTAATATAACGTTTTATAATTTTGAATATACCGTTGCGACCGGCCCAAAATACAATTGATCTTTTTCTTTGCCACGAGAACAAAAACGATACTGTTCGAACAGTACTAGTACTGTATTCGTTTCTTATGGCAACGTTGTATTATATAGCTACAACGAGTGTCGGTACAGTAATAGTAAGTAACGAATCGGGGTGGTACCGGCCATAAACAAAATTAGTGTATTTACCCGTATTCATTTATCTAGTTATTCGGGGTCGGGTTATTCGAGTTTTTTCAGTGGTGAAAATAGTATCCAATAACGGACCTAATCTACTTAAATGGTTATTGGTTATGGGGATAATCGGGTTCGGGTACATTGGGTTGGGTTAAATGCTTACCTGTTAAATGATTCAGTTGTTTGCCACTATGGGGTGTTAATTGGATTGGATATGCACATATAAATGCTGTATTTTGCTAAATAAAAAAAATATCAAATTACTCGATTTTTTTTACTTACATATTTTTGTGACTGAGAGAACCTATTTTAAGCAGGCAATATAAGAGATACGGTCAATATATAAACGACTTATACCATGGGAAAGGCCTCCATGGGTTAATGTGGAGTACAAATATTACAGCTGAACAAAATACAAGTAGGATGTTTTGTTGGAATCTATTGTAGATATCTAATTGGGATGTGAGTATAATTTTGAATATGTGAGTATAATTTGATTTGAACATAATGGATAATAATATATTTTGGATTTAAATTATGATTGGTACTGCACCAAATTCAAGTTAGAATTCATTGTGATACGGGATTTGAATATATTCTTCAAAGTAGTTTGGTCGGGTGAACCCGAATCCCATCCATTCACTGAACTGTAAAAGACGAATCGAGTTCGGGTTTGGGTAAGTTGACTACGATGGTTTCTCCGGTCAGGTGACATTGGGTCGGGTTCGGGTTTGGGGTAAAAGTAACACCCCTAGATGTCAAAACATGGGTCAATATTTGTCAAGCTTAACTCTTTAAATTGCTAACCGATCACCCTATCATTCAAATAACTGATCATGTAACGAATCGAACTGATACCCATCAAAAACTTGTTATAGACCAAGCACGAAAAATCCCACTAGTTACAACCAAAGAACATGGTTTTGGGTCGGGTGGGTTGTTTTTTTCTTTTCGCAAAGCGTTAATTCAAAGATATAGGATACGGTGTTTAACACCAAAGAATAAGCCACTTAGGGTGGTAGAGAGAAAATCCTCTCTTGGGTGAAGTTGGGAGTTTAACTCCAAGGGTATGCAAAAAATAGTGTAAAGAAAAGGGTGTAAGAAATTAGCCGTTAAAAAAATACCAACGAATAATTTGCAATGTCGGTTGTACTATATATGAAAACACTTCTTAGCTACACGATTTTTATATTTCACGATTCATCACAAAACTTTTATATTTTATAATATATCCCTTTCACACTAACAATATCTTATCCATTCACACTAACATGTTTTATTCAGAGAAATTGTTCGAATAGTCCCTATGGTTTTTCAGATTTTACCTTTAGTTTCTAACTTTTAAAATTTATAGGTATAGTCATCAACTTTTGACATTTTTTTAACTCGAATAGTCTCTAGAGCTAACGGAGGTTAAACAATCCAGTTAAGTGGGTGTGAAATTACTACACTACCATTACTTTAATAAAATTATATAATAATAAAAAAATAATACTAATTAATGTGGGTCACACACTTCATCTTCCCCACTTTATTTTCTCCACCTCATCACCTCCACAAACCACCACCACCCATCTCCACCCTTCACCACCACCTACATCCACCAACCACCACAGCGACCACCGGCCCAACAACCACCACTACCCTAAACTACCCTTGTTATTAACCAACTCTTATCTCCATCTTCACTGCCACAATTAATCTCTCTATTAACAACTATAAGATGAACAATCGGATGTGCTCTACTCGACCATCCAACAAACAATAGCTTCATCATGAAGACGCTGTTGTTCTTCACAAATCTTACCATGAACCCTAATCCTAGAACCAAATTCAATTGAAACCCGATTGAACTGATATCAACCTAGTTTCACAGGGCTTTTAAAGATGAACGATAAGAAAACAAAATGGCCAAAAAATTTCGGATTTACAGACTGATTAGCATTTGAAATTTGAGCTGCAAACCGTGAACAAAAACTCGAGTATAGTGAAGCTTCCAGGAGCGATTTGCGAAGGATTAAGAGTGGGTTATGATTCAAAAAGGTTTGGAAGCGATTTCAATGGTCAATTTCTGGTGTCGATAAAAATGAACCTGTTTAAGTCGATTTTTAAAACTTCGACGGTTACAATTTAAAGCTCAGTTAATGTCGGTGGTTATTGGGTGGGTGGTGGCTGTGGTGGTTAGTGGATGTAGGTGGTGGTGAAGGGTGGAGATGGGTGGTGGTAGTTTGTGGAGGTGATGAGGTGGAGAAGATGAAGTGTGGGACCCACATTAATTAGTATTATTTTTTATTATAATATATTTTTATTAAAGTAAGGGTAGTTTAGTAATTTCACACCCACTTAACTGGATTATTTAACCTCCGTTAGCTCCAGGGACTATCCGAGTTAGAAAATGTCAAAAGTTGGGGACTATACTTGTAATTTTTAAAAGTTAGGGACTAAAGGTGAAATCTGAGCAAACAACATGAACTATTCGAGCAATTTTCTCCTTTATTTAACAAGCAGAATACATAGTTGTATGTATAACCTTTCCCCCTTTTTTTTCTTCAATTATGTAGTATTTCAAAATAGTGTATTTTTTTCCGTCGATAGCATCTCTATCCTTATTGTTAATTATCAGAATTGGTATCGGTATTTATTTTTATGGTTTTCAGTTAGTCAATATAAAATACGTGTCAATATTAGAACTTTATGGGCCCACTCCCACCAACCATTTCTTCTTCAAGCCATCAAGCACCATCAACTTTTCAAATTGCTAGCACCTTGCTCGAAAATATGCTCATATGGTTTTCTGCTTGCTGTAGATTAGTCGATTGAATCGTTTCGATCTATAAACAAGCAAGGCACGAGAAAAGGTCCGTTCAGCTCGGTTTCAACTCGATATAATTTTTATTAGAATACTATATACACATACAAATTACAATTACAATTTATATATGTACTTATTAGCCCAATCATCCAAATGATACTTTAACACTAGGGGTATTCAGAATTCGATTCGAATTCGAAAAATTCGAAATTCGACTCAATTCGATTCGATTATCAAAAATTCGATTCGACTATCGAAAATTCGAATTCGAATTCGATTCAATTCGAGTCAAGTTAATCGAATACGAATCGAATACGAATTTGTGATTTTAAATTCGATTCGATTCGAAATTCGAATAAAAACAATACATATTAATTTATTATTTTTTTATATAATTATATATACACATTTGAATTTAGGCTAATATACAAATTTATATTTGGTGTTAAAATTATGATTTTTTTAGTTTTTTTAACATATTTAAAAGGCATAGAATCAAAACGAATTTATTCGAATTTATCCAAATTCGAATAACGAATTTATTTGAACCTATCTGAATTCGAATAACGAATTTATTCGAATTCGATTCGAATTCGAATCGAATTCGAATTTCTAATACGAATTCGAATCGAATTCGAATTGAGATTCTTATTCGAATACGAATTCGAATCGAATTTTCCAACTCTTATTCGAATTCGAATCGAATTCGAATTCAGCAAAAACAAAAATTTATTCGAATAATTCGAAAATTCGTTATTCGATTCGATGACAACAGTCTTGACTTCTTCCTATCATTAGTCGTCCATCGTCAATCGTCTCATAATATCAACTTACGTTACAATGCAACAATTGTTCTCTATGGCATGCTCATCACCTCATCGGGCTAAACTTAAGTGTCATCCTCGGACAACAGAACCTCGTGCTTATTGTCATCGTCGGACAGTCGGACCTCAGTTGTTACCGACAACGGAAAAATTGAAGGAAATATCTCAAATTTATGGTTGTCCGAATCACTCTCCGCTCATTGCTCGCTAGACGCACGCCCAGAAAATGTGCGCTCGAAAAATGCTCGTTTGGTTTTAAGCTAGGTTTAGTTTGTAAACGATCTAAGCACGAGGAAAGGGCTGCTCACTTCGAGCCAACTTTGGCTTGGCTGGTGAACAATCCTAACCACCATCATTGGATCTTCCATTTTCGGTCATTAACCGCATGATCATATTATGTGGAACACAATTATCAAATCACTAAATTCATCCCCATTTTTTGTAATTGATTTTTACAAGTTCATGCTCTTGTGAAAGAATCGATGATATAAAATTAGGAGATATCCACCACCCTTAGCTATTGCAAGATTTGTTCTCTTTACAATCTCATGACATTAAAACTGGCTAAGGGTGTTCAAAAGAATCCAGATCCTAACCCGAAATATCCAAAAAACCGAATCCGAGTATCCAAAATTTCGGATATCCGAAAATTCAAATATCGAAAATTGGATAATTCAAATTTTCGGATACAGATTTGGATATAGATACCGAAAATTTTTTGATAATCGGAATTTTCGGATATCCAAATATATAAAATGCAAATTTTCAGACAAAAACACCATTTAAGATTAGGGTTTGCGACTTAATGGTCTCACCAACGCCAATCACCCGATCTTTAATGTAGGTCGCAGTGGCCTCCTTCTCAATCTTATACACATCTAGATCTGTCCACACATACACAGGACTTCAAATCAATAAGGTTTACGCCACTCTTTTCATGGTTTTCGTTTTCTCGCCTCCGTCATTGCGCCGTTATCGTCATCCTCATTTTTTGTCGCTGCTGCTCCTCTTCTCATTGCCATGACTCCTACTCCCGCTACTTCTTGTCTTCGTTCCACTAATCTTGTTGTTTGTTGAGTTGTAGCTTTGAATCAACTTACATGAAGTTCAATGTGGTTCATTGTAGTTGTAGGTTGATTTGTACTACCTCAGTCCCAATTTAAATGTCCATCTTTCCATTTTTGGTTGTTCCAAATTAAATGTCGATTTCCAAAAATAGAAATAAAAAAAGCACCGAGTGGATTTTTTTTAAAAAAATAAATAAGTTTTTTGTGTTACATATGTTACATGTCTGTAAAGTGTGTAACATACGTTACACAAAAAACTTATTTATTTTTTAAAAAAAAAAATCCACTTGGTGCTTTTTTGTTTTTTTTGGCTCAAAAGTCTTAAAATCATGTATATTACATACCCTAATTTTTTTAGATGATAAAAAGCTCGTGAAGTTAGAGTTTTCAGGGTTTCTTCAATTTGTGTGGGTTTTCTATGGATACTTAGCCTATATATATATATATATATAGGGGAAAGTTAAAATAAAAACCCACTCAAATTGAAGAAACCTTGTAAACCTTTACATAGCCATTGATCAAAGTAGATTAATGGTGGAGATTTGAGGCTTAATATTATATTGAGAAAAAGGACAAAAAAGTTGAAGAGAGGGTATGAGAAGGGTAGATAGGTAATTTGCCTTTTCTTTCTTTCTCTCTCCATCAATCAATCATGTCTTTCTCTCTCATATTTTGTTCTTTACAAAAATCAGATGTTTTATGATTGAAAAAAAGTATTTTATTTAAATAAAGCATAATCAGATTTATAGCAATTGTTCCAGCACCGGTGCTGTTACGTACGTAAGAACCGTCACGACAGTTTCATATTAATTTAAACAAATGATGATTTGTTAAGTTTTTTTTATTAGACCATGTTATTTTTTCGTTTTATTTTACCAGCACCAGTAATATTACGTACGTAATAGACATGTGGACAGTTGATATTATTTAAAAAAATTATGGTTATTAATTTTTTTATTACCCCCTGTTTTTTTGGGTTTTATTGTACCAGCACCAGAGTTGTTGCATACGTAACAAAAGGTCAATATGGTTTTTCTTTTTAATATTCACTACTTTTTAATATATAAAGTTAAGATTAATCTGATAACATGAAAAAATCTATTACAGTGCATCTGTTCTAGGTTTGTAACATATGTTAATAACCATCAGACGGCATCATATTGCTAAAAGTGGTGGTGCATTGCATTGCTATACAAAAACTTCCAATAACCATTCTTCTAAAAAAAAGTCATACATTATATTGTTAAGATTCATTAGCCAACATCATAGTGTTAAAAAGATTCATACACCGCCCTTTGGCATCCAATAACCATGCTTTTCATAAAAAGCCAATTCTTCATAGGTAAAATGTACACCCCACATCCTCCATTGCATCCAACAGTAGCAGAGGGCATCCAATAACCATACTTGGCATAAAAAGCCCACTGTTCCTCCGTATAACCTATACCCTCCCATTATGCCCTAATACGCGCGCCCTTTTGGGACGCTGGTTTCTTCAAATCAGGTTCATATGGTTCTTCATATTCGGCCCCTGTGTCTGATTCGTAACCGGCAGGCCATTCGGGTGTGTAAATGACATCATGCAAATCATCCTCCGGTGTCATATAGTCTTCTGGTGGCGGATATTTTCGGGAAAAACATAATTAAATGCCGCATTCCAATCGAAATCTTCGTCGCTTACAAACCCATCGTCCGCCTGCACTACGGGTCTAACCGCTTCTAGGGGCGGGATGACTGGGGCAATAGGGGGGACGGGTTCATGTTCGCCTGCAACAGGAGGGATATCCAATTCAACCGGTGGGGGTGGTTTAGGTGCAAATGCAATGTCCGGTTTATTTTGAGGTGACTCGTGTACGATTGGGATCAGATGGTGACGGGCCTTAAAAACCTCCCAAGGGGAGTGTTGGGGTTGGAATGCATGCTTTGACTAAAATAGGACCTGTAACATATGTTATAACACAATAAATGTTGACATTTTAAATATGAAACATGAAAAAAACCTATTCTCTGTTAAAAACATATAGGTAACAGAAAAAAACTCATATATGAAAAAGAAACACAGACAAGGTGCAAAAAACACGAGTGTTACATGTTTAACATGCGTTTTTTTTTTCTGGAAACACAGACAAACTTTTGTAGTATCATACATTTTTTTACTGAATTACAAGCAACCTTTGACTGCAAAACAGATACGCTACACACGTAACACCCTACCTTTACACAGAAAAAAAACCCTAAGTAAATCACAGAGATGATACGAACATATAGACGAGAAAACACCCTAACTAAACACAGAGATGCTACGAACATACAACATAAAAAGAAAAGTCATTCTGAAAACAAATAACAACACATTTTCTGTCTTTAGTTATAGATAAGCCTAGATGAGAAAACACAAAAACAGACATTTTCTGTAAAAAAGACATAGGTAACATAAAAAAACTCATACATGAGAAAAAAAAAACACCGACATGGTGCAAAAACACGAGTGTTACATGTGTAACAAGCGTTTTTTGTCTGCAAACATAGACAAAACTTTTGTAGTCTGCAGTACAAGAAACCTTTTACTACATAGTGTGTGTTATGCTAGAAAACATATAACAGAATTTGACTGCAAAAACAAATATGCTACACACGTAACACCCTAACTAAACACAAAGATTATACGAAAATATACACACAGATGCTACGAACATAAAACACAAAACGAAAAATTTTTCGATGTTTAACATATATAAGAAATCACCCAAAAAAAGAGATGCTTAACACACAAAAAAACAACAATTATTTCCAAACTAAAAAAAAAATAATATATTAAACCACCTAACCCCCCACCCCAAAAAAGAGATGCTAGTAACACACAAAAAAAAACAAATTTTTTTCAAACTAAAAAAAAATCTAAACACAGAGATGCCACCAAAAACAGGGCTGGAGCAAATAAAAAAAGTTGTTTGCCTCGAGAAAATCATTATGAAAAAACAATGCTTTTCAGTTCAATCTATAATCGTTTTTTAACAAACATCCACAAATTTTTTCAAAAATAAAAAAACTCGAAAACAGATACCCTAATAATAAACCTAAAAAAATAACCTGAGAAATAAAAAATAAAAAAGGCATAATCGGTGACAGGGAGGTAGCGATGATGATGAATCTTATGTGGTGGGCTTTGATTATGATGCCACTGTTCTGATGAAACCAACGACGGTCCTCGTTCGATCAATGGCATGATTGTGCTCGGTGGTGGAGTAATTATAGATAGACGGTGATGATGGTAGCTGGGGTGGTTCGGTGGCGCGGTGGTTGATAGGGTTGTTCGGTGGTGGTGTATTTACAGAGAGAGGGTTAAGGGAAGAGGGAATCTCAAAATTTGAAAAATGGAGAGAGAAAGAAAGCTTTTATGCTATGATTAATGTGAGTGGGTGGGTTAAATTACAAATATAACCTTTGTTTAATAAAATATCATATAATTTCATGGACTATGTGGAGCTTCTCGGACCACAAGATGGGTTTTTGGGAGTTTCTTCAAAATTTTGGGTTTCTTGTGTATACTTAGCGTATATATATATATATATAGGATTGGGTTCAAATGAGAACCTTTCCCCAAATTGAGAACTGAGAGAACCATTCTGGGCCACACATTTCTCTAAGGCAATTTTTTTTTTTTTTTTTTTTTTTTGCAAAAATCGCTGCTTTATATGTAAGAAAATTTTTTTTTAATTTTTTTTGTATTTTTTTTTCAGTATACACATATGTATAAATGAAAAAAAAATTCAAAAAAAATAAAAAAAAATTTTCCTTGCATAAAAATGTGCGATTAAAGCAAAAAAAATTTTTTTTTTTTTTTTTGCCATTATATGAAATGTGTGGCTCAGAATGGTTCTCTCAGTTCTCAAATAGGGGTTGGTTCTCTCTTAGGATCCCTACCCTATATATATATATATATATATATATATATATATATATATATATATATATAGGGTTGGGTTAAATTAAAAACCCTCACGAGTTGTGAAAACCCGTGAAAACCCTATGTAAAAACATTTTTTTTTCCTGATTTTTTCAGAATAGCTTTTATATTCAATTTTATTAGTTTTGGCCCAAAAAAATCAAAAAAACGCCGAGTAGATTATTTGTTACACATATGTGTTACGTAATTTTTTTTATGTGTAACAACAAAAAAATCTATGTAACATCTGTGTTACGTAATTTTTTTAAAAAAAATCTATTCGGCGCTTTTTTTATTTTTTTGGGCCGAAACTCATACAATTAAGTATACAAGCTATTCTAAAAAAATTAGAAAAAAACAATGTTGTTACATAGGGTTTTCACGGGTTTTCACAACTCAAGAGGGTTTTCACAGGATACTTAGCCTATATATATATATATAGGGGAAGGTTTAAATAAAAACCCACTCAAAACGAAGAAACCCGGTAAACCAAATATGAACCATTGATCAATCTAGATCAATGGTCCAAATTTAATGGATGCTTTTTCATTTAAAATAATAGAGTAGATGACAAAAAAAGGGCAAAAGAGTCAAATGCCATTTTTCTGAAAAAGCAGATATGACAAGTGGAGCCCACACATGTCACATCATCTCTCTCATACTTTTGTGACAATGGTCCTAAATCTGCCAGATGCCTGTGTTACATATGTAACGGTGTGTTGTGTTACGTAGGTTAAAACTGAGTTGCCAGTTTATATTATTTAAAAAATGCTGATTTATTATTTTTTTTTATTAGACCATATTTTTTTAGTTTTATTGTACCAGCACCAGAATTGTTGCATACGTAACGAGAAATGATATGGTTATATGACTTTTGTTACTTACAAAAGTGCTAAAAACAAACAAAATGGTTGTTTATAAGTATATCAACAACATAATATTGTTCATCTGCCTACAACATACTACTGAAAAAAATATATTACACTAAAACTGTATCAACAAACAAAACATATAATTAAAAGATTCATACCCCCCCCAACCCTTCCTGCATGCAATAACCCCGACATCCAGCGCTGCAACCACCAGTAACTGACGGCATCCGATAACCATACTTTGCATAAAAAGCCCACTGTGCCTCAGTATAACCTATACCCTCCCATTCAGCCCTAATCCGCCGACCTTCTGGATAGGTGAACGGCCACACGGGTTTGTTAAGTTTGGGTTCATATGGTTCTTCATATTCAGCCCCTGGGTCTGATTCGTATCCAACCGCCCATTCAGGTGTGTGCTTTACATCATACACGTCATCCTCCGGTGTCATATAGTCTTCTGGTGGCGGATATTCTTCAGGGAAGACATAATCATAGGCCGCATTCCAATCGAAATCTTCATCACTTTCAAAACCACCGTCCGCCTGTACTACGGGGATAACCTGTGGGGCTGGTTCAGCGGCTAATTGCGGGATGTCCGGGGCAACGGGGGCAGCGGGTTCATGATCGGCTCCAACAGGAGGGATGTCCAGGCCAACCGGTGGGGCTGGTTCAGGGACAAATGCAATGTCCGGTTCATTTTGAGGTGGCTCCTCAAAAACCTCCGAAGGCGGAGTGGTGGGGTTCGAATTCATGGTTTGACTTAAAACAGGACCTGTAACATATGTTATAGCAGAGTAAGTGTTGACACTGGAAAATATGAAAACAATGGGGAAAAACTATTCTCTGTTAAAAACATATAAGTAACAGAAAAAACTCATACATGCAAAAACCAAAAAAAAAAATCTATAACGAAAGGTGCAAAAAAGAGGAGTGTTACATGTGTAACATGGTTTATACCAACTTAGTTCTGTTCTTACATACATTCCACACATTATAATACTCACACAAACATGCACATACTGGAAAAAAAACAAATCACCAATTTTGATTAAAAATGTTGCATATGTTAAGGCACATTAAAAATCACCAAATGTTATTAAAAAAAACATATTAGTAACAATAACACATAAACATACGTGTTAACGTATGCTACTTACGTGAAAAGTTGATTAGTTGTGGTGTTACGTACGAAACATATCCAAACATACATTTTAAAAAACATCACAAAAAACTTCTTATTACCAAAACACTAATTCGCTCAAATTCAAACTCTAACCACTAATTGTTTACTAAACCCTTTAAACACTGATCTATAAAAATGTTTTATGCTGTTACATACGCAACATAGAACAGAGGAAAGTTCAAAATTTCAGCTCAACAAAAAAAATTTAAAAAACCCTATTACTTCAAAACGATAAAAAGCCCAGTATCTCAACAAAACCATCACAAAAAAATTCTTATTATCAAATTCAAACTCTAACCACTAATTGTGGTGTAAACCCTTTAAAAATTCTGCTATAAAAATGTTTTCTGCTGTTACATACGCAACATAGAACAGAGGAAGTTCAAAATTTCAAGTCAACAAAAAAATTTTAAAAAACCCTATTACTTCAAAACGATAAAAAGCCCAGTATCTCAACAAAAAACCCTTAGACCCAAAAAACTGTCTAATATTTTTAACCCATCCCAACAGTTTAAATGACCTAACTTTTTTTAGGATTACCAAAACCAACTACTTTTTCTAATAATAAAACATCTAATTTTGAACATAATCAAATGTTGTTACTAAACAACTTATTTTTTAAAACAAACTAATTTTTAAAACAATCAAATGTTGGTTTTATTAGTTAAAGAAAAAATCCGATATACATTGTGCTTCCAAAAATCCTTTTCTGTTGTATTTAATTTCGTGCTTCCAAAATCCCACGAGCCCATTAACCGACCACTTCAGACTTCTATTGCACCACATATCCCTAATAATCTCCCACTGATCATATTTAAAAATACAAAAAAAAAAAAATCAGGAGAGAGAGACTTGGAGAAGAAAGAACCTCTGTTTTGGGCTTGGTAGAACAGAGACTTGATGGAATCTTCTTTGTCTGCTACAAACCCTCTAAAACGATGGAATCTTCTTTTGGGACGACAGATGGTGGCTGATTGTTGTTAACAGTGACGGCAGGTGATGAACAGGGGCGATGGGTGGAAACAGGGGTGGAAAACAGGGACGACGACGGTGAGGAACAGGGACGGTGGTGGCTGTTGTCTATGGTGGTGGTGGCAGATCGGTATGGTGGTGGTAGTGATTAATATGTAAGAGAGAGAGTGTATGTATGTGTTTATATAGGTGGGAGAAAAAGAAATTCAAATTGAATTAATGAGAGGGAAATGTTAAAAGACATAAATAACCTTTAAGAATTAAAATAATAGATTCTTTAATGGCCTATGTGGATTAATATTGTCCACTCATTAGGTTTCCATTAGTTTTTTCATTTTAGAGGGTTTTGTGTGGATACTTAGCCTATATATATATATATATATATATATATATATATATGGTTTTATAACAAATCACAAATGGCTTGGCGGTAGAGTGGTTTGTGGTGCAATTGTGTTATTTGAGGTCTCAGGTTCGAATCCTGGGATTTTCGTTTTTTATTTCAAACACTTTTTACTGATATATATATATATATATATATATATATATATATATATATATATATATGGTAAGTATCTAGTGGAAACCATGATGAGTTGTGGAAACTATGAAACTCATCCTATGGATCCCATGAGGCCACGTGTCCAATTCTTCAATCTACTAAAAGGGTATTTTTGGCAAATCAATTTTTTCTGAATTTATGACATATCCAGATCTGACACATCTTTTTAAACTTCTATAATATCTCTCTCTATCTTTATCATCTATTTCATTTTCAAAACAATTCAAAAATCATCTCACTACTCTCTCTCTCTCTCTTACAGACACACACTACTCTCTCTCTCTCTCTCACACTCCCCTCTCTCTCATCTGATGATGCCACGGTGGACCTCCGGCCACCAACCGCACAACCACAAACCACCTCATATCCTAAATCTAATGATACAACACACACACACACACACCGGTTACCGGAAGAGAGAGAAGAAGATGAGACCCGGTTGGTCTCCTCCGCGTACGGCGGAGCTCCGGTGACGTTACCCCCAACACAAACACACCTACACCCCTTCGTCTGACAATATTCTAGAGAGAGAAAGTGATAGAGAAGGAGAGAGGGAGAGATCGGGACAGAGGAGAGAGATCGATGGAGAAAGGGAAGAGAAAGGGAGAGAGAGCTGTGGAAATAAAGAGGAAGAGACGGTGGTGGTTCACGGCGGCAGCGGCGGTGCCTGCTGCATTAGGTTGTCGGCAAACATAGGTAACCACCCCAACCGTCGTCGTTTTTTTAATAAAGGTGGCTTTCATTGTGTTCAGATCTGTACGTCGTCGTTTTTTTGTTCAGATCTGCATCTCTCTTCACGGCGGATCACGGTGGCTCACGGCGGCGTCAAACGGTGGCAGTGGCTCACGGTACCCTAACCGTCGTCGTTTTTTTGTTCAGATCGTTTTTCTGTTCAGATCTGTACCCTAGCCCCCAAGACCTGGTGGCTCACGGCGGCGTCAAACGGTGGCAGTGGCAAAGGAGGCGGCCTCCTGTTGTTCAGCTTCTTCTGTTCAACGGTATCTGTGTTAATTTGTTAAAGAGTTGTGTTTGTGTATGCTCAGAGCATTAAAAGAGTCTTTTTGTTTTAAACAACAACACGGCAACGAAGGAGAATAGATTTTCTCAATTATGTTTTGTTTTTTATTGCACATGTATTCCATAATAAAACAAATAATAATTGAATAATAAAATTAAAATAGAAAAATATTAATAAGGATTTCTTTTTAATTCAAAATGAAACGTCCTATTATGTCTTTTTTAGTAAAAAGAAAAAAAATAGTAAATTTATAGCTACAAATTCGTTTCGGGTTCGGGTCAGGTCGTGTTTGGCTCGGGTCGGGTTTGGACCGATGCTCACCCCTACCTATTATTATTTCAGGTAAAACTCTATCTACCCTTTTTCTTTTGTGCAGATGGTGTTTTTGATGAAGGCTTTAAAAGAACATTAGATTGGCTTGTTATGATGAACATTTTTTATTTAAGACATGTTATTAATTTTTTTTTTGTTACAAGTGTACATTTTAATCATCAATAAATTGTTATTATGTTTTTTTTTTATATATTTTCTTTGTATCGAGATCATGTTACATAAATCTAACACCAGGAGTATAAGTTGTAACATAGTAACAAAAATCGTAACATACTACATGTATAATATGTAACATGGTAACGAAAGTTGTTATGAGTATATATTTGTTGTCAAATGTAACTAGATATTTTAAACATTTTGTAACAAATGCTATTTTAAAATGTAACAACTTAAATACATACAAATGATACATGTAACATGTTACAACGTAACACATAAGTTGTTATAGATAAAGCTGAATAATTGTTACTTATTAAATGGTAAAAAATTGAAAAAATGTAAAAGCAAGAGAGGAGAGAGAGGAGAGAGAAGAGATACGAGAGAGATTCAGGAGAGAGGATAAAGAGTTAGGGGAGAGAGAAGAGAATTAAAGATAAGAGAGAATATGATTAGATGTTTTTGTAGGAGACAAGATGGTGATTTACCCATTCTACCCTTCTTCACACTAGAAACAAAAATGACATGTTTTTTTTATAATAAAATAATAATGATGAATCTCAACCATAGATGGTTGATGATCAATGGTTAGCATTGGGTTTCTTGAGTTTCCACAACTCAAGTGGGTTTCCAATTTAACCCAACCCTATATATATATATATATATATATATATATATGGTTTCATAATAAATCACAAATGGCTTGGTGGTAGAGTGGTTTGTGGTGCATTTGTGTTATTTGAGGTCTCGGGTTCGAATCCTGGGGTTTTCGTTTTTTACAAACACTTATTTATTAATAAATATATATGATTTCATAATAAGTCACAACATGGCTTGGTGGTGGAGTGGTTTGTGGTGCGTTTGTATGGTTTGAGGTCCCATGTTCAAAACATGGGAAAGGTACATTTTTTAAGGTCCATACACTTTTTATTAATAATTATATATGATTTCACAATAAATAACAACATGGCTTAGTGGTGGATTGGTTTTTGGTGCATTTCTATTGTTTGGGGTCTTAGGTTCTAAACATGGGAAGGGCAAGGAGCGACTCCTTTTTTTTTCCATTTACAACATGTTATTAAGTAATAAATACAAATATACCGATGTTTGTGTGAGATGTCATTTTTAAATTATGGTATGAAAATTGGTAGTTACTTTGTTAATAATAGGTTTTTACTGTTTGGATACGACAAAATTGTGAGGCGCGAAAAGCGCGCCTTGAAACACACTAGTTTGATTTAATTAACGAAACACTTTTTTATTTTCATTTTTTATATTCAGATATCGGTTTCGATATCCGATTTCGTAGTTTCGGATATCAGAAATTTGGGATACGGATTTGGATAACAACATGACTTAGTGGTGGATTGGTTTTTGGTGCATTTCTATTGTTTGAGGTCTTAGGTTTGAAACATGGGAAGGGCAAGGGGCGACTTTTTTTTTTTTCCATTCACAACATGTTATTAAGTAATAAATACAAAATATACCGATGTTTGTGTGAGATGTCGTTTTTAAATTATGGTACGAAAATTGGTAGTTACTTTGTTGATAATAGCTCTTTAGTGTTTTGGATACGATAAAATTGTGAGGCGCGCAAAGCGCGCCTTGAAACACACTAGTTTGATTTAATTAACGAAACACTTTTTTATTTTGATTTTTTAAATTCAGATATCCGTTTCGATATTCGATTTCGTAGTTTCGGATATCAGAAATTTGGGATACGGATTTGGATATGGAAAACCACTATCTAAAATTTTCAGATATCCTAACTTCACATATCCGGAATCCGGAATATCGGATCTTGAGCACCCTCAAAACTAGCATAATACTAATCTTGGGTTTGTTTTATTCGATCAAATCACACACAACATCGATGCTAGGAACAACTTTGCTATTGACTTCCTAACCTAACTTGAACTTCATTAGCTAACCCGATACACCAAAACCAAATGCAAAGAATGAACTTAATAATTTAATCTAAACTTGTCTTTAAATTTATGACGCTGATAAAAGCAAATAGTAATAAGAATTAAAATTCTCAAAGAATATTTATTAATTTCTGAATGCCAAATACTATACGTGAAGAGCCCTTATATAGGGATGTTCTAAACTGGCAAGTAGTCCCAAATCTTCAAAATTACAAATTTGCGAAAAGAAATTATAATTCAAAACATGAATAAAGGTGCAAGTCATGCTATCCGCGTTATTACCTAAAATAGGAAAGTCTTGAAGATTGATGAAATTAGAGAAAATTATTGATTGACGAAATCAGAGTCTTGGATAAAGGAATTTGGGTCTGGCAGTTAGGCCAAATCGCCTACGGCGTTTGCCATGTGATCCGCCTCCTTGAGGCCTTTCCATCGTCTGCTAGTGAGCCCTGTAAATCTAATCATAACCTAAGTTAGGCTCGTTTAAATTTTGGGACTTTTCAGCCCTGTTTCCTCTTATCTAGCAGGGACATGTAGGAGTATGCTAGTTCTTGGACCCACTCCTCATCAGTTTCTCATCTTTATCTTACTTTCTTTTGATCTATATCCTCTTGTTTTCCCATGGGAGGCGGGTTTCTTTGTTCCTTGATGCAATCCAAAATATGCCAACAGTTACCCCTAATTTGGATCCAGGTCCATTTTATCTGGATCAACAATTCTCAAGTGACCGCGTATTAAGGCTGTCCCCGAGAATACTTGAAATATTTTGGGTCTGACGCGAGTAAAAAAAGCAAGCCCATATGGAAATTCAAGTTTCAACATTCAATTTTCAAACATCAATAATTCAAATTTTAGCTTTTCAATGCACTATTAAAAGTAAATAAAATAAAATCATATACAAGTTTTATATTAAAACGTATGTATTAGATATTTGTTAATTTAACCAAATTTCGTGACAAAACTAAATCATATATCAATATATCAAAAGTAAATACCTTTATTCTAAACTTCTAATTCATCTATTTAATCTTTTCATCTTTTATCTTCTTCTTTTCTATCTTTATCTTCTTGTTTTCATATGTTAATCCAATACCATTTGTTCCTTGATCCGATACCATATGCCAATATATAGCTACATGCTCTTGTAACACTTGCACATGTAATGATGATGCAAACTATACCGTCACCTTTTCATCATTAGATATATGCCACCAACTTGGCATATGTTTAGAGAGAGAAAAAGACAGGAAAGAGAGAGAGAAACAAATTATGTATTTTCTATTTACTACTTTCTCATCGTGACAAAATATAATTGTATATATGGATCATCCTTCAACAAAAAGTTAAGACTAACAAAGTAATGATTGAAGTTCTCGAGATCAAGAACAAGTGGAAATACATAAAAAATGAAGATCCAAAATCTAATAAAAATGCAACCATGTAGCACTAGCCTTTTGATCTTCATACACACAATCTCCATAGCAAATTAAGCATACCCATGAAAGCTAAAAAAACCTAAAAGAAAAAACAAAACACCCAAAACACCACACACAAATTAGGAACAAACAAGACTTAAGCCCTAGAGAGTAATAAGTTGACAACTTTTATCAATCGGTCACTTGCATATGGTTATTTTTAAAGAGATCTATGATGCTCAAGGATATTAATGCTGTTAGTTCTTTGTCTCTTTACACTCCACAAGATGAATCAACACCATTTGTTTTCTCCATCACTTGTTTGAGTGCTTCTTGGATCGTGCTTATCGAGTAATTCACCATTTGCTGATCATCATCACCGGTTAAATTATGATCTTCCGTGGTGATGAATAACACATTCTTCACACGTCCACCAAGTGTTGTGATCTCGGCCTTTAGGGTTCTTAATCGAAGCGCTTTTAGAGTCTTGATGAGGTCTGGTAAGAGATCTGATCGATCTTCGCAGCATAATGAGGCTCTGATCACAAGTTTACCATCTTTGTCAGACGCATTGTCCACTGATAGTTCATCGATTTCGGTGGGGACTGGACTTTGTTCGGTGATTATTGAAGTTTGACGCTTTAATTCCTTCACGTGTTGTATCACTTCTGCTAGCAATGAAGCCTTGTCCGTCTAAATAAACAAAATATTGTTTACAATGAATATATAGTTGGGTATTTGACGCATTATACTATTATAGTATTTATAAAGTATATATTTATAAACCTTAAAATGAATAGTATTAACGGTAACATCGTTAGACTAACGATTATGCCGTTAGTAGTAACGGCGTTAGTACTAAGGACTTTAGTTACTACTAACGGCATAACCATATATCTGTACTAACGACGAGACCGTATAGTCATATGTGGAATGCCGCTACTATACCAGAACTGCAACAAACCAAACTGTAGGTCTACATTTTGACGTAACTTTTGTCAAGATTCGAGTTGGTATAAATTTCATTTTGCGTTTTGACAGTATAAATTCAAGTTCTGTACGTTTAGACGCTAGTGCAGCCGGTAACATACTAGTTTTATTAATTACGTACGGACTTGATAATAAATATCCTTTCGAACCGGACTTCAAATATCAACAAAAATGATTCAGGTTTTGGATTCGATTCGGATATTTATCCAATCCAAATTCCAATAGTCGATGAATTTTAAATAAATCGACCCTATTATTTAATTCGAATTCCATAATTTTATTATTATTATAACAAAAATACATTTATTATATTATATTATATATATATATTATGTATATTAATAATTTTATTTTTTCACTTCTATTTGTATTTTCTCATAATCTAGGACATTCAGATATTCAAATCGGTCTTTTAAATTTCAAATTTGAATTGTTTAGAACTCAAATTTAGAGATAGCAATCAAACCCGAACCCGATGGGTAAACCCGAAACCCGACACATTTGGGACGGCTTTGGGGTCGGGTAATCGGGTATGGGTCCGGGTATGGGATTAGTTTTTATTTTTTTTCGCGGGTTTGGGACGGGTTTGGGATTTGATGATATACCCATTTACCCGACCCGATTACCCGATAAAGTATACCCGTTTACCCGATTAGCTAGATACCCGATGTAATTTCCTATATAGCTTTTAAAATATGTATTCATAATATATCTAATTGTCCATCTAAATTGTCATCTTCTTCAAAAGAACACCAATTATTTATGTATAATATATATATTCTGTCTTTTAGTGTTTTTATATGATTTAACTATTTTATATTTATACATTGTAATCATTTACATACATATTTGATAATGCTAAATGTATTGGTTAGTTGTTACATAATAGATACCCGTCAGGTTTTTAGTCAGATTTACCCAATGGATAAGTTTTTAAAGTTAACGGGTTTACCCGAAACCGCGGGTATACCCGATACCCGATACAAACCCGACGGGTTTTGGGACGGGTTTGGGACGAGCATACCTAATCGGGTATGGGGTTGGGATTACCTAAACCCGTCCCAAACCCGACCCATTGCCATCCCTACTCAAATTTAAATTTAGTTTGAACAATATTAAGTTCAAATAACCTGAAAACCGACCAGATGAACACTCTGACTAGACGAGAAACGTCTTATACATAAGCGTCACTTAAAATAAACCATATATAGTAAACTAAAGAGGATTTAACTTACCTAAATTGCTTCCAATCACATAAATTATCATTGTTTTTAAGTGTAAAAATTTATAGAAAGCCTGACCAACAAGAAGCTAGATTGGCAAGAAAAAGAATACAAAAAGATCGCAAAAAGCCTTGATTAAAGCCATGATCATGTATATCATATGGATTGTAATCTTTAATGTCTCAACATTCTATCCATCTATGTGTGAATGAATGTGATCATCATTATGTGAAAAAGAAAACAAAAGATGGTGGGTTCTTAAAAGATAAAAAGATAGTTGAGCATTTCAAAACAATAGTAGCTTGCAAGTTTAATCACAAGTGTTTTTTGTAATGATGTGGTTTAAACTTTAAGCATGGCATGGGTAAAAACACATATATTGTGTGTGTTTGTGTCATGACTGACACACGAATGCTAATTAGTTTGTCTGGTGTTGTTATTAGTTAAACAAAAGTGTGCTTTCTTTTCATAATTTCTTGGACTTCAAAAACACCGGCAAAACAATTTTCATACCAATCTTTATAGTTGTGCACAATATTGGTTCCTCTTTATCTTACCATATTGCCCACCACCAACAATTGCTAAAATTTTTATAAACATTTCATTGATTTATTAATTTAGTTCATGTTAAGTTTTCAATTTGTTTTATGGGTTTGGTTAAATGTTTTTTAACAACAATTCCTAGATTTTTTACGATAAATACACCACAACATGTACCTACATGATGTTTCAGTATTTGAACTCTTAACTTTTTAGTTCTAGTCAGTTATATGGTAAGTAAAAAAGAAAGAAAAATGAGTTCTTACTTTAGTGGTGTTGGGGAGTAAGCTTCGAAGCTTTGCAAGGTGATTGTTGATTCGTTCCCTACGACGTCGTTCTGCTTCACTATGGCTTTTGGAAGCTGCTAAAGCTTTAGCATCCATGATCTCTTGAGCAGTCATCTTACCCATGTCAGTTTGAAGCCCAAACGGGCCGGATCCAGGTTGGACCGCATGCCCGAGTGTCTCGGATATGAGTCTTAAGTGATGATCCGATGATGAGCTACCATCATATGCAAATTGCAGCCCACTTGGCACACTTCTGTTGAATAAACCACCATAGCATGCTAGTGGAGGAGGTGATGGCTGTGGTGGTGGAGAGAAGAGAAACGGGTCTTGGTCTCGGGTCGGGTATTGAATAAGTGGATTGAAGATGGTGTTATGGTGCAACACTTGAGGTAGGGTACTCCATGATGATGGTTGTTGGTGATGATGCATGACTGGAGAGAGTTCTGATGATGGGAACATTAACCTAGTATTGTTATATAAATAATCATTAACATCCATGTTGTTTTGTTGTTAAATTTCTTGTTTTAATTAATGAAACCTTTGGATGTTTTGATGATGATGATGATCACCTTACCACTCCTAAAAAACAACCCACCCTCTCTATAACCTATAAGCATGCATACACACATACATATGCATGGGTAGAAAAGAAAGTTTAACAAATAAATATTTGAGAGGAGAAGTGTCTAAGTAAACCCTAAATTATATAACTTGAATTTTAAATCCAAATTTTACAACAACTTAACCCAATTAAACATGATAAAAGAAAGAAAAATTTCTTATGATGCAAGAACACTTGGATCTCTAGTGGTTTCTTGGACACTCACCTTATGTAATGCTTTTCTCACTCTAGAAACTCGATCTTGATGAGTTTCTCTCTCTAGAATGTAGGTTTTGGTTTGTGGAATTGGTGTGGGAAGAGAAGGGTGTGGAGGATGGTGACCTTTTTATTCTTGTAAACAATAAAGTTAAAAAGGCTTTAGCTTTTCTTCCTTGTGTTAAAAAATTGTTTATCTTTTTTGGATTTTTCTTTGGTCCCTCACAATCCTCTCTCTCTCTACCCATTATCTCTCTCTCACACACACATATACACAAAATCTCCAGCTCTAACACATACAAATACATACACTCTCTTCTCTCTCTAGAGAGAGGGATACAATACCTTTCCTTTCTTCTTACGGCATTAATGTCCACCTTTTTTGTCAAAGACTATACATTTCTCTAGCTATCACCACTTGTGCTTTTTTCTTGAAAAATCAACAATTTTAACAATATTTATTTTCTTAACTTCCTACCTACATATAGATAGACATATAAGATGACACACATGCACATGCGCACACAAATATATAAAAGTATGTATATTATATGCATACCTATATGTTGCTTTATGATTGGTTGAAAGTGCATGATGAGACCCTGTGAGAGGTGAGAGAGAAGGGTGGTTTGGGGGGAAACACGAGCTGAGCACAGTGAACACAAAACACACAGTTTGTCGACCGACCAAAGACAATAACGAAGATTAAAGCACACACATAGAGAAAGAGAGTCTAATGATGGAAAAGGGAGCTAGCAGCATGTAGCTTTTCTTTGGTCTGTGGCCTTTATTCATCATCCCTTCATCGGTCAAACATTTTTTCCATACTAACATAATTTCAAAAGCTATTTCCACTCTAGTATATGCTGTTCATACTTCAATTATTGGATTAAAGAATCTCATTTTCATGTACATTTTGCATCTAAATAACAGTTTTCTGTTTGATATTGTATATTGCATTCATTCTGATATTAAGACATGGAAAACATTTTGTGTTTGTTTGCTTTCTGAAAATATGTATCTTCTAAAATGTTGAAGGGTCATAACTCATAAATGTACATCTTCATGGCATTGGATTGTTCTATCATGCTTCGTCATTACGTACAATATAAATGCTTAGATATGTTAACTTGTGAAGGATCGACAAGAATTAATTATCACACACGTATCCGGATCAAAGGCGGAATCAATGATCCGGTTAGTTTTTATAGGTGTTTGATAAAGGTTAGAATGATTTGAAATGATTAAGAACACACACACACTATCACACACAAAATGGGCAACACCTTGTTATGAATATGCAAAAGTTACAAAGTGTTGAACAAGTTGGGGTATTTATAGGCTGAGTGTCATACTCCTGGGCTGTTCCAGGCGTATGACCCTCATACGCCTAGAGTGCTAGGCGTATGACTCCCTCATACACCTAGACTATTACAATGTTGACCAAAATATCCTTAGAACTCTAAAATGCTACCTGTTAACATCCAAAACATACATAAATGATCCTAACAACGTATCTAAGCTAGGGACATCGTCGTATGGTGCACTAACGACTCCCCCTTGGACCTAGTTTGAAATCCTCAAAACTCCTGCAAGCAACACAATCAATAATCTTCCATCTTCTGAAAACGCACAGCTTGATCTACATCCTGGTTTTGGAAGTGAGTCTGATTCTGATGCAAAGTCTTCATGTCAGCTTCAAACAGATTCAACAGCCACATCAGATCGAACACTCTAAGTTTGCGGCAGATCTTCGGATCATTCTTCAGCACAATCACTGCTTCATTAGTAAGATAGTCATAATACCAGAAAATAAACTTGTTCGAGAAATCCTGGTCAATCGGCACAAGTGGGATCTTGGTCATGATGTTAGGTGGTGTAATCTTGTGTTTCCAGATAGGCTTCTGTTGTGTGCCACATCATGCACATGAACAACAACGTGCACATGAAGAGCATAGTGGGTCATAGTCCATTTACTTGTTTAGTTATTTGATTGTTTTGAGTATGTGTCTTTATTTTAGTCATGGTAGAAGTGGGGTAAGTGTTTGTGGTTAGTAGTTAGTATTTTTCTTATATCTAGTATGAGTATTATTTGACACACCTTGTACGAGTATTCCAAACCCTCTTTTTGGGAGTGGCATATCCGACAAAGAAACCTTCTTCAGCTTTTTTCTCCAAATTTCTCATTCTCTATCATCATGGTACAAGGAGCACAAATGGTTCGAGGAATTCCAGGTTAGGTTTGCAAAGATTGAGAAGCTCATAACTGGTCTTCCTAAACTTCTTCACTGCCAAGAATCTGTTTAAAGTATAACATACACAGTAGATGGCTTCGTTCCAGAACATCACCAGGAGTTTCAAGTTAGGCAACATCATCCTAGCAGCCTCAATCAAGGTCCTATTCTTTCTTTCAACTACACCGTTCTGTTGTGGGGTGTAAGGTGCATTGAATTCATGTTGAATGCCTCTTTCAGAACAAAATGCTACCATTTCTTGATTCTTGAATTTAGTCCCGTTATCGCTGCGAATCCTGCGGATTTTCAATTTATACAGGGATTTAAGCTTCGGGAGCGGAACTTGCAGATTCCCAAACGACTCACTCTTGTGTTGCATACATACTACCCAAGAAAATCGAGAATAATCATTTGTGATAACCAAACAATAAAGATCCCCACAGTAGCTCTTCCTTTTCACTGGACCGAATAGATCCATATGAAGTCTTTCGAGTGGAGTAGACACTGAGTTGATCTTCTTCTTGTGGTGAGACTTTCTTATTCTTTTGTTTACCCTTCTTGCAGCTGACACGGACGTCATTCAGATGAAAATGTTTTACCGAAACACCATACACCAAACCATTCTTGACAAGCTGGTTCATTTTGAAAATGTGGATGTGTCCCATGCGTTTGTGCCACATGATCGATTCCTTCTCGGTAGCCTTTGACAGAAAGCAGGTCACCTGGGCAGACTTGGTGATCGCTTGACTCATATCCAATATATATAAATTGTTCACCTTTGGAGCAGACATAATCACCCACTCATGAGGAATCATGAATCTCGGCTTCAGAATGAAGCAAATAGTGTCATTGAAAATCACAGAATTTTTTTTTTTTTTTGGAAATTTGAGATACACTTAGAAGATTATGATCAATCTACTTCACATGTTGATCCGATCAAAACTCACTATCCTATTAGACATACATCCTTCCTTGATGATGTATTCCCCTTTATTTCAAACAAAAGCAACATACCCTCCATTGATGTTCTTTATGTTGAATAGGAGCGATAAGTCACATGTCATGTGCCCGGATGCCCACTATCAACAAACCAAAGACTGCTAATAGGCCTATAGAAACCCTGCACGAATAATTTAAGATTAGTTGGAAAGGGGGGACCAAGCCTTTAGGTCTTGGGTCGTCCATTAACATCAGGCACTGGAACCTCAATCCACCTACCTGATGTTGTTGGAGCTTCACAAACATTAGCCTTATTTTGTTGCTTAGATGAACTACTGGAACTTTCAGACTTGGACTCACTAACTTTCGGTCTCCAGATTTGTTCAGACTTAGTCTTTGGAGGCTTTGCTTGAGAACTTTGGGTGAGTCTTAGGTTGACCTTTAGGGCTCACAAGTTGGTTTGCCTGTACAGTCACCTTTGATGATGAAGTCTTTGGGTTTGCCTTTTGGGTGTTGACCTTGGCGGGCTTTGATGGTGGAACATCATCCACTTTTTGCTTTCTTTTGTCTAGTTTAGGAGTCACCTTAGCAACTTGCTTTGGTGATTCAGGAACTTTGTCGGATGACGGTCTGTAGTTCACAGCAGTGTGTCCCCTACGAGATCTTAGATATGGACAATTCAATACAATATGTCCGACCTCTTGGCATTCAAAGCATGTTCTCCATTCATTTTGGTTCTGAGAAACATGATTTGACTGCCGGGAAGCTTGCACAACAGACTTGCACTGGAACTTTTGGACTTGGAGGAACTACCCTCATGATCATGGGAGCCAGGTGACAACTTTCTTTGATCTTTTTGTCTGAAGTAAGCCAGATTTGAAGTACTGTTCTAAGGAATCCAACGGATTCCTTATGTTGTTGATAACGAGGAAGTCTGGGTTTTCTTGTTGGAACTGGTGGTAGCTGTCTTACTTGACTAGCTTGACCACTTTGACCGCTGGTCTGTTGGTTACTAGTTGATGCTGATTCATTTGAAAATTTTTGTTCAATTTATTTCCCATTAGCAGATTTGCAAACTTTTGTGATTAAAGATTTGTTCACATTTTTAATCGGAAATTTCTTATCTGAATAAATTTTAGTGGAATCTGACCACATAATACAGACTAGAGTCATCAGACGACTCCTCATCATCCTCATCTGAATCAGAATCAGAATCAGGATCACACGCGATATGATTCTCAAACAGTATCACGTGCTTCTGTTTATGATGACCAAGACCTAGTTTGCTGTGACACCCCCGAAATCACAGGTCATGATCCATACATACGTTCACCATTTTGTCAATTCTAGTGATGTATTATGCTTTTTATTACAGTACATGTGTCACCCAAAGTCCAGCAATGCCCACAGTAGTTCAGGAATCCATTACAAAGTCCTGTTTACCCATGCAAACCGTATATTCACGAGACATTTTGTGAATGCCCAACACAAGAAATCATGAAACTTCACCAATCATTGATTGTATCCTGAAAAACGTACGTTACCATGAGTGAACTAAACAATTCAACGTATGTTAAAGGGGAAATTAACACACGACACACTATGTGAATAATATAACATCAACAACGATTCACAATGTCACACATATGTTAACAATGCCAAAACACAAGGACACTCACACATGAACACCTATCAATCGGTTTTACAAGTGTTGTGTGGATTAGAGGGACTCGAAAACACATGTACACACACATTATTTGATCGGCCTAGTCATGGCCACAAGTTACAACATAAGTTAAACCATGAGATGAACGTTCATATATTATATATATAATATATATATATATATATATATAAGTGTTTACATGTTCCATGCAATGTTAATATGGATGGTAACATTAACACAACTATACACATGTCTACACACACGTATGCGAATGTGCACATATGTATACATATATATGATCGGCTACATACACACACATACATGATAACACTTTTTTGAACCATTCTCCCACATACATACATATATACGGTCTAATACACACACACACACACACACACCATACAATCACATTAAACAAGTTTATTTCCTAATATGGAACCTAGCCACTTTACAACTCCACACTTACACAAGTTAGCCTTCTAAAACATCCATGCTCATTCCCTATACATATGTTGTGGCCCATACATTCCCAAGGCAAGAACAAGTGTGATTTTGGACATATTACTAGCTTACACTACACACACACTACACATACATATATACACTCAGATACAGTCACCATTCTTATTTTAACAATCCACTAATCTAGAGACTTATACAAGAAAGGAACCTACAAGGGCCTTCCATAACCTCCATGCTTGGTTGACTAACCAAAACTCCTTTGATCCTTCCCAAGAAATCGGCTACCACCACCGTACATAAACCAACAAATTTTATTAGTCAA